>JAYJMB010015050.1:62204-94293 GCA_036873735.1 Pouteria campechiana
CCCCCCCCCCCCCCCCCAGTGTAGTGACAGGAATTTTTGGTACCCATTGCTTCTTGGATGCCACTATAATATTTGAAAAGTGAGTAACATTTACTATTTCAGTTATAACTTTTAGAACCTAAACCATGGTTTGTTTGGTCCTTTGTTTTCTTATAGAAGTATAGTTTTGTTTCTCATGTTGTTGACCACCTTTATTCTTTGGTTTCATTCTAAACAAGGTGGAAGCCAAGGTCTTTCTTAGGGCATTGTTCTCTACCTTGACTTGCTCAAGTTAACTGATGGTAGGTAGTTTACTCTTGAGCATATTATTTTCATTTTTTTAATGTGGAGCATTCTTTGGTTGTTTTAAGCAGCTCCTTTTTAGTCTCCATATATGTGGCTTTCAAAGTCTTGAAATCAGCATATAGACTTTCTAAATTTTTTTTATAAAGCTAGGAGATTCAGATTCAGAAATTACTTTATCGTCATGGATGGCCATGAAACTAATTCCAATGTGGTAGCTTTATTAATCACCTTTTGTTGGCAACAGTTTGCTGAATTGTGCTTCATGTTCATCCTCGCTGTCATTGGCACTTTTATGTAGCATTTTTTTGAGCACCTCCCATACTATAAGTGCTTTCTTCTTCTTGTTGAAGTTTTTGTTGTTGTTGTTGTTGTTACTGTTCTTCTTATTATTTTAATTATTATATCTTTTTAGTTATTACTCCCCTTGCTTCTTGTCAGGCTCTTGGTAGTCATATCTCATGTGGCCAGGTTTGTCATAATTATAGCAGGTGGGGGAATCTTTTCTTTTATCTTTGTTTCTAAATTTTTTTGAATTACTTCTAGTCTTCTTCTTGAACATGAGCTTGAATCTTTTCCTTAGCATTGCCATATCATCATCATTTTCAGCTCCATTAGTTGAAAGCTTCACTTTGGTATTCATCGTTTGATTATGCTCTCAGAGCGATGGTTCTCTTTTCCTCTGGTTCTTCAAGAGTCTTCTATTTCATAAGTACTTCATGAGTCATGAGAGAATCCATAAGTTCTTCTATTGTCATCTTATCTAGGTCTTTTGCCTCCTGGATTGCTATGACTTTTGCCATCCATTGTCTTGGCAAAGATCTCAAGATTTTCTTTACTATTTTGGATTCTTCATATTTTTCTCCAAGACCTTTAAACTCATTAGTGATCTTTTGGAACCTCCCGAACATTTCTGATATGGTTTCATTGTCATGCATGTGGAAGGCTTCATATTCTCGCATAAGTATATTGATTTTGGTCTCCTTGACCTGGATAGTATCTTCATACATGATTTTCAGTTTGTCCCAAATCTCTTTTATAGAGTCGCATTCAAAAATCTTTTCAACCTCGGAAGGCGACAATGCATATTAGAGACTGTTTTTAGCCTTGGTATCTCTTTCTACTAGTACAATGTCTTCAGTGATATATTTGTCTTCCGTGTTTATGACAGTCTTGCCATCTTTGATGATTTGCCATAACTTATATTCAGTGGCTATTAGGAAATTTTGCATACACATTTTTCAGTACCCATAATTAGTGCCATAAAAAAATGGAGGTCTAATAGTTGACTGTACTTCAGTCATGATGTTTTGGATGTATTGGTCATAGGAATCACTTCAAATAATTAATATATTTAGTATTTAATAATAACTATTGAAGCTCGCTCTAATACCAATTGTTGGTCCCATTCAAAGGTGACTTAAGAGGGGGCGGGGGGTGAATTGAGACTTTAAAAAAAACTTGGCTAAGTTAAAGATTAAAGTGCTGAAAAGATGAAAAACAGATCACACAACATAAGAAAATGATATTTTTATAGTGATTCGGCCCAATACGATACCTACTCCACCATCTGAGTCAAGCTTACTTGTTATACTCAATTTTCATTAATTACTTATTGGTTTTACAAGCTCACCAACAAAATTTACACCCATTGGTTTTCAAGAGCACCAACAAACTTATACAACTATTAGTTTCCAAGCTAACCAACAAACTTATACACAATCAGCAAGTCCTTTACTTGTTATCTCAAACAATAAAACATATACACAGGAATACCTCTTACAAAGTCAAAGATGTACAAAGATTTAAAGCAATGATAATAAATAATTTATAGTAAAACTCAATTGATTCAGACTCTAGTAAGTTATTGCAGAGGTTGAGCTTTGATTGCTGATTTTTGTTTTGTGCAGAGGAGTTGAATGCTTCTTGGAAAAAAAACTTTGTGAAGAGTAAATACTCTGTGATTTCTTTCAACTACTTCTATTATTTTGGAACATCCTCTCTTTACTTCTTTTAAACTTGGATTCAAAATCTATCCATTGGAGAAGATTGCGTTCTTTAAATGCGAGTGAATCATTAAGATTTTTTGACCATTGCGATATTTTTGCGGTTTCACATTGTCTGAAATGAGTTCATTTGGAAGGAAAAAGAACTCTTTGTTGAAAATCAGTGCTGTCAGAAACATTCGCAGTTTCTGACTGAATGAGATACAAACTTCAGACACAACTCGTAATCCTTGTGTTCGAGATGAACTAACTTCATCTGTATTTCTCTGGTCTGTCCGAGATAAGTGATTCTAGTTGTATGTAATAACATTGAATAGAGTGAGATTGCTCTTGTCTTGGCGTGCCTTCGTCCTAAATGCTTCACTTCGTTTGAAGTAAGCAGCTTCCAGACTGATTGGTATAACATAGGTTGCTTGGTCGCGCGAGAACTTCAGCTTCATCTTAAATGAATTATCAATGTCCAAAATAATAATTTAAGAATGTATTAAGCTTTCTTCCGCATTTGATTGGAGCTTAGGACTAATCCTATTTCAGATTGAGAGGCGCGGTGCAGACTAATTCTGAAATGAGTTGGGTTTGTTTGAAACAACATTGAGCGTCCAATGTCTTGGCTTCATGCTTCTAAGTTGTTCGAACTTGGCTTTGAGTCCGAACATGATCTTCACATTGTCTAACCTCAATTTCTTTCCTACTGAAGTCTGTTTTGAATCCTTGCTTCTGTCCAAACTTGGGCATCTATCTTACTGACTTTAGCAACGTCCGGAGTGACTTTGAAACACAGGAATGATGCCAAACACGTCCTTAATTGTGGATTTTGCTATAAGTGCTTGGATTATTTTTTCTTGGAGCATTTACATTTTCTTCTTTTGATTAATGGTGAATCTCTTAGCTTTGATTATATCTTTTATGCGTTGTCCATATTGTTTAAGTTATTTTCCTGTTTATATAGCTTATTACCGTACACTTAGGAAGATAATTGTCAATAGCTTAACCGTTTACTTATATGCTTTTGTTCATTATCAAAACTTAGCTGATTAATTATATCATCAAAATCAAACTAAGGAAATGAGGCTAGGTTTAACATGAACTATTATAAAGATTAATATTTAAGTGTGCTGCATGATTCTCTTCATTTTATTTCAGCAACATTGTTTTAATTTGGCCAACATTTTTAGAAGCTCAATTCCCCCCCTTCCTTCCTCTTGAGTTATCGTAAGTAAGGGACCAACATAAACCTTTTCTCTTCATATTTCTTTCAATCAATATATTATGCACAAGTCATATATCACTCCTCCTTTTTGTCATAGTCAAAAAGGTTTTAAGGGTAAGAGACATGATCCACATAATAAGGCATTTTCATTTTCCCTATTCTAATTCATAACATTTATACATTCTTCCCCTTTTTATTATAAATGAAACATGTTTGAATAGCTTGGGGGTTATAAAAATGTAGGGATTTTGAGATATGAAAATAAATTGCTCCTCCTAAATTGCATAGTTTAGATGAATAAGTTCTCGAATGTAATTACTCAATGATCTTAAATTATTAAGGGCAATATTATTATCAAAATTAACGACATCCACTTTGCAACTAGCCTTTATTTCTCATAGTCAATTAAATTCATCTACCACTTCTAATTTCTCATTTAACTCCAAATGATAAATAGTATGACTTTTATTTCTTTCTTACATAGTTGTAATCCAAGTCTCGTCATTTAAAGCTCATTTATGTAAAGCTTTACCATATAAGAAGTAAATGCACAAAGGCTGTAAATATGAAAAAAATATAAGAAGGTTTATATTAGAATTACAATATCTTTACTTACTTTTTCTCCTTAACCTTTAGCTCCCTTGAAATACTTGATTCTCTTTGATCTAATGTTGAGGAGTGATATCTTAATTGATATGTTCTTTAGATCTCTTTTTATCTCAAAGTAAGGTTTTAGGCATAAATAGGTTGCATCTTCTTCCATTTAACTCTTGCTATTAACAGAATATGCTTTCTTCTTCTCTTGTTTTTCTCTCTTTTCTTCTTTTCTCAACTTTCTTTTCTTAATTTCAAAATTTTCAAAATTTTTAGTAAATGGAGATACTTCTTCAACTTCCTACCCCTTATTACATGATTCAACCTTAAAATTGGTCATCCTGTTTCCAACTTTTTCTTCTTTTGTGTCATCACTTATTTATGAGTTATTAGAGATCCAATGATTTGATTCGTCATTATACTATTGATATTCTTTACTCTATGACAATTACATGGACATCCATTCTTTAAGCAAAGCTTTATGGATCTTTATTCTCAACTCGATATTCTTTTCCAAATTTTTTTCAAATAATTTAGCAATTTTTGAAAATCTAGGAAATATATCAAAAATATTTTCATACACTTTCATCTCAAAGTTCTCAAGTTCTTGAATAACTATATTTATTTTAATTCCCTTGACTTAATAGTTTCCTTCATTAATAGCTTCCTTCATTAATAGCTCCTTTCATTAATAGCTTCTAATCTTTGCGAAATTTCTTTCACAATCTCACAAGAAGACACATAGTAAGATTGGGAAGGAGATAGGATATAAAGAGAAGTATTCATCACTTTTACATTCATTTTGACTTTTATTTTTTTGGTCAATGAATCAATGTTCCCAATTGGCAAGTCTGTTCTCACTTTAATAATTTTCCACATTAAAACATCTAGGGAGAAGATAAATACCTTTATTATTTTCATCAAACAAAGAATGTTTAAATAAGGATTGATCGTTAAAAAGCTTACCATTCTAGAATCTCATTGAGGTATGATTCAAATTAAGATTCGATACCTATTGTGATACCACTTGTTAGTCTGCTACTAATAGCAAACACCCAAGAGGGTGTGAATTCAGTGTTTCGGAAATCATAACCCTAATAAGTGAAAAGAAATCAATACAAAGATGCTTATGAAATAATATAAAAATAAGAAAAACACAAGGACAAGCACACACTGAAACACATAAAAAATTATAGTAGTCCAACCCAATCATTTGCACCTACTCTTCTTTTCAAGGTTCCCCAACCTTGGATTCTACTATTCATTCACATGTAGAAAATACACAAACACAGCAATCCAAGAAGATTGCCTTCTTAATTCCTAAGCTTCAAGGGACTTATACAACATAGTTGACCAATTGTCTTCTAGATCCAAGCTATAGGAGACTTCTACTTTACAATTCACTTAATTGTCTTCTTAGTTTAGAACACCTCCCAAACCAAGGAATATAGCAGATAAGTAAAGAGAAAAGCCTCTTAGTAGGATAGATACAAAAATTAAAATGCAAATTTAAAATGTAAGCTCACAGCAAGTTAGCCTAAAGAAGCTTCTTCATAAATGATTTGAAAATGTGCACATAAAATATTCTTGAAGCTTTGAAACTCTTGTGAGAAGCTTACTTAATGATGTTGTAAAAGCCTCGTAAAAGTTTCTTGCAGTCTTTCCAACTTAGATTTTTAAGTTTATAGTTATTGGAGAATGAATAGGGAGCAAGTGGAAGATCAAACGGTTAAAATTATAATTGTTGCCATGCTACAAAATTGGGGGCCTGTGGTGACCAAGGGCCCGGTCTCCCTAGCACCTTAAAATTTAAAGCTTCTCTTTGACCAAGTGCTCTAGACATGGAAAAGCTGAGCACCTTGTCAAACAATTTTTTCTGACTACTTTTATAGCCAAGTAGGCCTGTTCCTTCGCATACCTTAAGCTTCGTAGTTACTCTTTGACTTTGTTTTCAAGCTCATCTTCTTCTACAAATGTTTCTCTTTAATTTTGATAATTTACAGAAAGTTTGGATGCATGGAGCTTCTTCTATAATTATGCAGAATGTGCTACTTTACCATTTTTGTCAACAATTTGTACTTCAAATAAATTTCTAAAATCACTTGACAAACACATTAGTTTCTTAACTAAATCATTAACAAGAATTGTTATCATCAAAATCAATCTTATATTTGATAATAATTGTAAGTGACAACCTCAACCCATTTTGAAGGAAATCTGTGGTAACCAAGATGTAGGCGTCCTTTTGAGGACATGAATTGATTTTACTAAAGCAAAGCCGGACCATGCAAATGGCCAAGAAATACTTGACGGGATTAATTCAAGTAGAGGTTCAAGTTAAATATCTTCGAGTAGCTGACTTTGAAGGCATTACCGAGCATATTTCAGCAACTCTACCACAACCGTAGCATATTATTAATCGCAGCACTTTACCTATCAATGTAAAGTTGACCAAAAGAATGACAATGATATTCCCCTGAATGCGCTTATTCGAGGATATACTAGACTTCCTCACATACTATGGCATCGAAGCCATAGTCTGTCATAAGCTTATTGATATAACACAATATTGTAACAGATAAATTTTAAAGCTTTCTTCCACAAAGCTACTCTCCTATGGATTGTACGGCAAATTGCCATAATGTAGATAATCAATTATTGTGGTCCAAGAATCTTTAACTAAGTTCTATACATGTGATAAAGTTCACCATACCTTCCTTTTCCCAAAAGGATTCATGTGCAAAAACAACTTTCTTTATCCCGTTTTTCTTTTAACACGTATGTGATCAATTTGTATTTCTTGTATGCACATGGTTCAGTTAATGCATGCTAATCTCAAAGTTCTTAAAAAGAATAACATTTATTTTATTATCCGAGAAGATGAATACCATTAAACCTTTCGAGATTGATCCATTGTATTAGTAGAGTTGGTCATTAGTTAGTCTTACGATTATTGTGACTATGGATGAAAAAGTATATGAAAAAAATTCAAAACATGGTTTAAAATTTTTTAAGAAAATTCAGTAGCAAATTATTTTGCGAATAAAGGAATAGATCACTAAAGACTTGAAACTCTGCAGTTGGAAATTGATTGTTGATTGAGTCATCAGCTGACTGTTTGAATTGATCATGACTCAGTAGATTGAGTCGATGGGTTGAGTCAGCAAACAGTCGATGATTCCAAATCGTGATAACGATCATCCGCTGCTATTTTAGATCTGGTATAATGTTCAGTCCATGCAATAATGAGAACAGCTGGCCAAAACACAACCGGCCACGATAAATCCTGAAAATTTAGTTGGCATTTCAGATCGTACTCAATCTGATTATATTTAGCAATTGAATTGGATTCAGAGAAATTTTTGTATATAGAAGAATTCAAAGATATTGGATCTCTTTGGATTCTTGCCTATGCTATTCTGCGAAAACGTGTGCTGCCAGGCACAAGCATTTCATGGCTTTTCCCCTTCCATATGGAGAGAAACGTATGTTCGTTAGGAAGTCAAAATCTACGTAACGTACATATGAAAAAGAGCCGAAAAATTAATAAGGGGTATGAGAAACACAGAACCAACGGTAAGAACAGCCGAGCTGTGCTGCTCGATACTTTACCTATAGACTGACATCAGTCTAATCCTCCAGTTGCCTGCCTGAAACTTGGAAAACCCCCATCCAGCAGTTGCAAGTGGCTCTCCACAAGGGTTCCTTTTGATAGGTATGAATGATTCCAGTGTAACCTGGTGGTGTGATTAGTCAAGACCATGCCATCAATATTGTTAAGGATGGGACTTCCTTGTTAATTCATAGTCTTACGCATACAATCAGTGTTATCACGTAACCCATCCATTTTTCTCATCCAACCATCAAAAGATTGATAATGTCCCAATCTCGCCTCCTTTTATGTGGTTGGACAATCAGATCGATGAGATTCTTGCTCCTACCCAGGAAATATGGTTGACTCTTGAGATGTTTCCTCGGAGCAGTCTATGCCAGCCATTGTTTTACAAGAATTTTGTAAAAAAATGGCGTGGAATTATTTTATACATAACCACAAAAAAGGGTGCAACCAGAATGAGAGTAAAAAGACCACTCATTCACTCAATCTCGCCACCACAAAAGAAACACGACAGTACCAATAAGTTAACAGAAGCAGCATTTACCACAGCTAAACGCACAATGGTCGTAACATCAATGACAGTGACTGATTTAATAAATGCAAAATAAATTTACACTTATCACAACTTGTGTAAGGATACCGATATTAAAATCAATCGCTGTCAAAACAATGCCTTTTCAGTCAAGGATTTTGCTATTGGTAGCCTCAAGTTGGCTGTTGGTAGGTCTCTACAGCATCAGCAGGTGGAATCATTAGCAGCAACCATTTTTTGGGGGTTCATTGTTGTCTGGCTTCGGTTTCAAAATATTCCTCTTCCCAACTGTTGATCCTTCTTCTAGTAAACTGGGTACATTAAGTATCTGCATAAAAGCAACATTTCGTTTTTCAGGGAAGATGCGCAGTGGTATTGGTCAGATTATGTGCAAGGATTGAAGGATTATTAATGAAAGTATGTACAGTCAAACAAAGATGCAGCTTTAGGGTGGGTATGCATGCTGCATGTGTTGGGCATGCCCATGTGTTTGCCTGCCTGTTTCAAATGCCCCTCTCTGTAAGTGGCCTTGCATAAGGGGGTTTCTTAACTTAACACTAGTCAATGGAACAAACATCTAAACTATTTGCTTGCAGGTGTTCGAATTAAAATAGGGGATCAAAGAGAAGTAGGCAAGTGTTTAGAAGAAGAAAAAGTACATCAAGATGCAGGTGCCCCTAGAAACAATATGTATTGCTAGGTGTGCGAACATTCATTGCCCCTAGAAACAATATGTATTGCAAGGTGTGCGAACGTTCATTTAACATTTGTGGTCACACAATGCAGAACAAAAGATATTGAGAAGGATATTGCTTGAGGAAAGACTGAATTAAGAAAATTGCACTGTTTGGAATCTTCCATGTGCTTTTTAAGGTGCTTCCTAGGAACATCACAAGTAATTTTCTTAAGGTTCTTCTTAAGAATTCCAATTGTTTCAAAACAACTCTTCGACACACCAAACATAGCTTAAACTTACACGAAAAAAAAAATGCTTATAAATCATCCAATAAGAAGACAGTGATAAAGAGCAGACAAAGATGGTTCATTTGCAGGCGTTTACAAACAGATGATTAGAGCAATTAGAGGAATATGAGGTCAAGTGTCCCTTGAGGATAGATCAGAGCACCTAAGATGGCCATGATGTACTTAAAAGGGATATGATGTTCAGCCATTGAGGGTTAAGAACTATGAATGTCCACTTGTGATCAGATGTCACAGAGGTGAGGGTACAGGCCAGTCAAGGGTGAAGGGGATGATGACACGACAAAGATAATGATTATTAAACATCCGCTTTCTCTCTTCAATGGTGCTCAGAACCCAGAATTTATTGATCCTTCCACTGCTGGAAAGTTTGGGTCCCATGCAGGTCAAAGTCATATATGCATAAATTTATACACTTATTTTATGTCTAAAGAAAAAGTTAGCAGAAAATAAAGGGATTGCTTGATATGCTCCAACTTCATAAAACAAAATTACCCACCTGAAAAAAATCAGGATGCATTATGGATGTTCGGTAATGCTGTTTCCACTTCAAAAACACATCGATAACAAATTCTAAGTTAGATACTGATAGTATATAGCGAATTTATATAGTCTTTATAACACTTAATTACTGCCTAAAGCTTAGCAGACCATGAAGCTATTAGTCACCACACTCTTTTAAGTTTATAAAACAACTAAAATACCTCCAAAGAGAAAAACAGAAATCAGTTTTCGAGCATTAAATATAATCATTTACCCATTTGGCATGATAACTACTTATTCTAGAAATGTCATATTAGAGCATATTCAAGTAATTTGGGAGAGTATCCAGGTTACTAGGAAAAATAACAAGCAATAGGGAGAACTTGGCAATGTGCAATGAAGAAAATGAACTGCACTAGGTAGAAGGGAGATGGTTAAAGTTGATAGAAAGGAAATAACGAAGGAAGCTCCAAAGGATAATGCAAAGCTAGAAGTTGCGGGGGCCAGTTACCAAGTATAATGATATAGAAGGCTCAAATAACTTTGATGATAATGAGAATAAAATAAATACATACCTTAAGAGCAAGTTCTTCAAAACATTTCTCCACATTTTCTCGAGTTTTTGCACTACACTCGAGAAATGAACATCCATATTCCTGGGCTAGAACAATTCCCTCTTCTATTGTTACAACCCTCTCACTTTCCTAAGCATAAGCATCAAATTTTAGTTTGCAACTCTTAGTAGATAATGCATAAATAGCAAACAGACGAAAGCAAAAAATGCAAATACTAACAGTTCAGCTTATGCAATGTCTGGATTTATTTCACATTCATCTGGATAAGATGGAAAAAGAGGTGAAAAGGAGATGAAAAATAAAAAGGAATATGGAAAAGTATAGGAAAGTGGCATGACGGGATAGAGGGTAATAACTGGAAATAAAGAAAATAAACAAAAAATAAATATCCTTTTTGGATGAAAAGATGGGGGACAACAGTTGAAATGTAAATAATAATGAGGAAAAAGCAAGGTTGTTAAGGTGGTTAAAATGTTGCATTACATTAAATAGGCAGCAAAAAGGGAAGAAACTTTTCCACCCCCTTTCCCAACCATCCAAACACACCTTAAAAAGAATGAAAAAACAGACACAGGTGGGTATGAATCTGCGTATGTACACAGTATAAGTATGAGCTAAAACCGAAGAAATATATGTAGGTAAAAGTATGAGGTAAAATAGAAGAAATTCGTACACATTAAACACATTGAATTGTGTTCTTGTTTTCAAGTAATATTTGAAATAAATCATTTTTTTTTTCTTTTAATCTTTAATGTTTTGTTTGATTTCCTTAAAAGAATTTGATCCTTCTCTTTTACTACAAAGCTTGTATTTAAAAAGGAAACTTTTTAACAGGTAATTTTCATGGGTGCCCCTAGGTTGTGATCAAATTACACCCAACACCACATACCTTTGCTCTATGCATGCATACCGCTAAGATTTGTTTTGTCTCTCAGGAATACCCCTGCCGCTACAGTCCATTAGGAAATGACTGTTATGTCAGTAAATGGAATTAAAACTGATGTTGATTAATGAGAAAACCCCTGAAAACGGATAAGCCTGAAATTTCAAAAAAAAGTCATCATTTTTTGTAAAAATAAAATAGATTTATTTAAATTTTTTAACTTTTATTTAACTTTTATAATTTTTTTAGATTTTATTTTATTTTCAAGGATATGAGATTTTTAAGGCTTTTCCATCAAATCACATTACTTTTAATGTTGTTTACTAACTTAACAGCCATTTTCTGACAAATTGTGACATCAGGGGTATCCAAGAAAGACGAAACAAACCTTAGGCACATGCTTACAAAGAGCAAAATTAAGCAGTGTCGGGTGCAATTTGATAAAAACTTAGGGGCACCCATGAAAATTACCTCCTTTTTAACAGACCATATTCGATTTGGTTCGCAAAGAAGTCCATAGATAGCCCAGCGCTTCTACAAGCACCAAGAACATACCTAAGTACAGTAGCAAGATGGAGACCAACAACCCACCAATTCAACTTTTGGCATAAATAAATAAAATATAAAATAAAAGCAAAGCCTTAAACTAATGTTTGATGGAGACCAAGGATGGCCAGTAGTTCATCGATGACAATTGTAGAAGATCAAGACCAACAACGAATCCCCCCCTCCCATCATTTTCTTCTTCTCTGCTTCCCCCTTTCAAAGAGCTCCCTACCACCATGTAACATGCATTACCATTACTCATCTTCCCTTCTTCCTCCTTTCAAAGAGCTCCCTACCATCATGTATCACGCATCACCATTACTGTGTCTACCACCAGCTATTCTTCTTTTCCTTTCAAATGCTATCTTAGCAATGGGAATTGTTGAGAAATCACAGAAATAGGTAAGGTTGTAACAGTGGAAGTCAATTGGGTGGATCATCAGCCAAAAACAAATGCTTGATGTGCCTAGATGCCACACCAATAATGTGATTGCATTGATAGGCTTGAATGTTTTCCCCAAGTCATCTTCATGTTAGTTCCCAACCTTATTGCATGACATCACAATTAAAATAGGTCAAACTGATGGATTTTACTAAGTTGAACAAAGTGCCCAACAAAACAATCTGCGGTCAACCACATATAATTCTTCTTCCTTCCAACTAACATGTTGGTGGAGGAAAGTATCACAAAATTACAGCAATTGCTTAGGTAGCATTGGTGATAGTCAATGAGATGAATTGTCAAAATCGACAAGAAATAAATGCTTGATGGGCCCATATACCACCCAAATAATACAATTGTGTGGATAGACTTGAATTTTTAGTTGGTTCATCTTCATGTTAGTTTCCACCATTTTGGATTGTGTTGCAATTCAAAAATTTTGAATTACTTTGACAAACAGTGGATTCTATTCCCACATTGATTTTTGAGTTTCCTTGAGCTTGCTAGTAAGTTGGGATGACTAAACTCATTCAAATATGGTATTAGAGCTTCACTTGAATCCTTATTGTTGTTTTTAGCTTCCTTTTGAGTCGTCTTAGATGTGATAGGGGATGTTGATGGTTGGCTTTACTTTTATTTCCACATCAATTTGCACTTATAAATTGAGGCTCATATCTCCTAGCTTGTCTTAGCATTTAGGACATATTCGATCCTTTCTAATACGATATCCAAGATAAGTTCAAACCCTTGTATGCCATTATCGGCCTCCTTTTCTATTCGGGTTGAGAACACACACGCAATCAATCACATATAGAGAACACACAGCAATTCCTGTGGTTTGGCTTTGCAACCTACTCTACTAAAGAAAAGAGTAATTCACTATCGTAAAAAAATAATTACACATTTTCTCTTAGAGACAACAGATTGCCTCTCTCTCACACCTCTCTATCATTCTTAACCCTAGAGTACATGAGTATTTACGAGTCATTGCAAAATTGATATTTTAGGCGAAATTATCACTGAAAATATTGCTATAGTCCATTAGCGAAATTTTATTGCCAATAAAAACCCATTTTATCGTATTTTAGGAGAAATTATCAAGATTATAGCAAAATTATCGAGATTTTGCTCAAAATCTCGAGATTATCTTGAGATAATTTCAAAAATATTGAGATTGTCCCCCAAATCTCGAGATTTTGGAGAAAATATCGTCCTCTACAACAGACATGAAAAATGGGGGAGAGATTCACCCCGTGACTTTCTGAAACCCTTTCTATTGTGTTGCTAACCCATTTTTGAAGCCTCCATTGTAAGATTTGTGCCCAAAAACTCTGTTTTGAGCTTCAAATTTGAGGGATTTTTGTAACAGCGTGGTGGGTTCTTCTTAAATTGCACAAATTTCCCTCCAAGCTGTTTTTTGGATTTCGAAATCTTCCATTGAAGTTTCAAAAATCATTTTCCTAGTGATTCATACTTGATTCGAACATTAAAAAGCAAGATCTTTACTAGAAATTGAAGATTTACACCAAATAGTATGGGGCCAGCTCATGTTATTCTTCCCTATGGCTGAAAACTCCATTTCAAATTGATTTCCCAGCAGTGAAAGGTTCGAAATCCTCATTAGAGTATTCGATTTGTAGCTGCAAGAGGTAAAATTATTTTTTTCTTTTTTTTTTCATTTTAAATGACAGAAAATATATCAGTTATTTTTTTAATTTAATTGTATGTAATATAATTATCTTTAGCATTAATTTGAGTCTATAAAGTTTGGGACAAACTTTGTGTTTTAAAAAAAAATTGAGATTTTTTACAAAACTTAATTTATCCTAAAAAAAAGCTTTGTTTATTTTTTACAACATAAAATATTTTTTAGCCATCTTGTTTACTTAAATAGCTTGTAATAATAATAATAATTATTCACAACTCCAACTTTGGACATACAATATGAAATTAAATGATAGGTTTAAGATATTCATTGATGTCTTTATTTCAGGTTTATTAGAATCAAATGATGAGTTTATGATCTTCATTGATATCTTTATTTATTAAGAAAATCATTGTACAACTCGACGTGGCTCCACATCTCTCACCACCGCAATGCATTCTCGACCAAAGAAATTATCACAAACAACCGAAGCAAACATCACTTGTTTCTTCTCAAAACTTTCCATAGGCTTGACTGTCTGTACTTCACCTGTATCTAGAACTTGGGATCTCATAGGATCTTCACTTATTTTTACAATCCCTATCAATCTTTACAAGTTCCCAATCATATAACCCTCCATCACAACCTAACCCCTCTATTCACCTTGAGAACTTCACCTTTTGTAGACATCCTGTAACCTCTGGAGTCCAATGTTCCCAATGAAACCAAGTTCATCCTCAAATCCAATACATGCTGTCATGCTTCACATCAGCCAACATTCGAACAACACCATCAAACATGAAAACTTATACTGTCCCAACACTAGCAATCCTGCTCTCTTCTTTGTTTGTCATCCACAGAGTACTGCCATCACACTCCTTGTATGTATCGAACTATTTTCTGGCTACACACATGTGAAAAGAATTAACTAGAATCTAAAATCCAATTAGGATCATCTGTACCTACTTCTATCATTAGCATGACATCTCTCATATATGTTGTATTTTTCAGGAATCGCAATCCCATCAGATGATTCTTCTACCTTTTACTTTTCTTTCTCTTTTCTTTCTTTTTCTCTTGACTCTCATTCACTCCAAGACAATTCCTTTTGAAATGGCCATATTTTCCACGTGCCCAGTAATTGAAGTCTCTTTTTGACTTGGATCTACTCCTGCATCTTTTAAAACCATTATTCCTCTCAACAAATCTTCCTCTGTTATAATGACCACCCGTCACCGCCAAAGCACTCTCATTACTTGATGATCCACAATTATTGTTTTTCCATCAGGTCTCATACATCAACAAAGAAGCAATAATATCATTTAGCTTTAATGTATCTTTCCTAAACAACAATGTCGTTACAATATTATCATAAGAATTAGGCAATGATGCTAATAGGAGTTGTTGGTCTATTTGCTAAGCTCAACCCAAGAGGGAAGAGGTGAATTGGGTTAATAAAAAATTTACTTAAACCTTGGGTGATTAAGTTCCCTTATGTTAAATAATTTGCCAAGGACTTGCAAAGAATGATTGAGAGCAAGTAATAAGATCAAACACAAATAGTAGGCACAATATATAATTGTTCGGGAAAACCTTCTTATTCCACTCTTTCAATTATACTCCTTTTGTGTCATGGGTTCCATTAAGTCAATCACAAACACAACTCACTGCCAATGCATTCTTCTATATTCCAGCTCTAGAGGGCGTGATTATAGTTTAACAAGATAATTATGAGACATAGCTCTAACAATCCAACTTGTTCTTCTTGGGCTTGATCTTCAATACCAACTCAAGGCAATATACCAAATAAGAGAAGAAAGTAAAGGGTTATACTTTTTGACATGCTTCTCTGAAATGCAGAAAGATCTCGCTAGTAGTAGATGATACTGAATTGAATATTGAGACTTTAGCTTGAAAGCTCCCCTTTTCGTAGTCGAATGAATACTTTAATCATTGAATTTATGAAAATGAATGCTTGAATACTTGAAAGTTTAAGCTCCCTAACTTCTTCTTTGCCATGCATACAATGCTTCATCTATAGTTCTTTTTAAACTTTAGCTGTTGGGGGTAGTTGGGATCATTGTTCTAGGAGTGAGGGACACATAGGTGTAGGTTCAGCGGTTAAGTAGGTCCAGGCGAGGCAAGTGTAACTAGGCGCACGAAAGCGCACTTTTTGGCCTAGGTGCAAGGCATGCGCCTTATCAAGATGTTGCTTTAACCTAAAAATAAAAAAATAAAAAATCAAAGCTTAAGACAGAAGCTACTTTCTGCATTCGGTTGAAACACAAAACCCTCGCTGCAAACAGAAGAAGAAGAAAAAAATGCTTTATCAAGTCATCCTCCATTGATAAACGCATGAATTGGGGAAGAAGGAAGCCTCTTGGTCGATTAGCTCGTAGGTAAATGACTGTTTTTTTTTTCCATTTCTTCCTTTTCCTTTGTTTTTCTTCAATATCTTCTCCCTTTATCCCTTCTTGTTTGTTTTCTGCCTTCATCTTCTTCCCACTATCTTTCTCCTTTTACTTTTTTCTATTTTTCCCTCTCTTTTTTGCATCTAGTAGCCATTTTCTGCAAGCTAGATTAGTTGGAAAAATAGAAAACAACCATTGTTTTCCATCTTCTTTTTTTGTTTTTCTGTTACTATTTTTCCCTCCCCTTTTTTGCTTCATAACTTCCATTGTTGGCTTTCAGCAACGATGGAATGTAGTGTTTTTTTTTTCCCCGTCGACAAGCCTCTCTGTCTTTAATTGTTATCTTCTTTGGCCAGCAATAGATGCTCACGTATAGTATTTGGGTATGAATTGGGCAAAATGTCTTTTTTTTAATAGCATGCCATCTTTGTCTTCCTTTTATTTATTTTTCCTTCCCGTTATGATTTTTTATTGGCATCCAACTAATTTATATTTGCCTAAAGTGCCTTTTAATTGCTGCCTTCATCAATTTTTTGTTGCAAACTGCTTGATTACTTGCCTTTATGTTGCTGCAAATGCCGCCCTCATAATCTATTCTTGCTTTTTTTTTTTTTTTTTTATGAAAAGCAGTAGAGGTAATTGCCCTTTTTGTTGATATCTGAATTTCTAAACTATAGTAATTCACTATGAGTACCGTGAAAAAAGACTCTGTCTGGAAATTTGCTTTGTTGGATAATCCTCAACATGTGAATTCAATCACTTGTATATTTTGTGAAAAAAGTGACAAAGAGTGGCATTTACAGGACTAAACAACATTTAATTGGTGGTTTTAAAAATGCAATTTCTTCTCGTAAGAGATGCCTTGAACATGCGAAAGAAGAACTTTGAGCATACATGCCCCCAACCCCCCCAAAAAAAAAGACGAGGAGCAAACGAATCTAGTTCCAAATTTTGATATGAATGTTTTTAGTGATGATGAAGAGGTTGATATAATAGAAGTCAATAGTCATGAAAAAAAATTATCTAGATCAAGTGGAAGTAGTAGAGTGGGTCTTCGATTGAAGAAACTAAAGATAAAGGAACCAATGAATGCATATTTTATATGTGATTTTGAGAATGTGGTGGAGAAAAGTAATGCAAAAAAAACAAGCAAATAATTATTAGTGATGTTTACAAAAAAAAGTAAGAGAATGTGCATGTAAATAATTTACATGATAAATGTATGATGCGGGGATTTCATTTAATGTTGTCAAGTATGACAATTTTGCTGTAACAGTAGACGCATGTGGGTAATATCGTCTTGAAATGAAGCCCCTGTTATCATGAAGGGTTCGTCCATTGAAGGATGAGAAGGAACTTATACAAAATTTAATGAAGAGTTATGAAGATGAATGGGCAAAATATGAATGTTCTGTTATGGTAAATGGGTGGAAAGACAAGAGAGAGAGGACATAGTTAATTTTTTGGTAAATTGTCCTAAGGGGACAATGTTTGTGGAGTGAGGAGAAAATGTTTAAACTATGCAACAAGTTTGTTCAAAAAATTAGAGCAACCAATGTAGTCCAAGTGGCTATAGATAATGCTTCAAATAACGTAATAGCAAGTATAAGACTAAACATCTCATTTATTTTCATAGATATTTATCTTGAGTCTTGAATATCTTATATATTCTAATTGTTTATATGCTTGTTCTTGTATATCTTTTAGTAAGGTTATTAAAAGCCAAATACCCTCATTTCTACTGGTCACCATGCGCTACCCATTATATGGACTTAATGTTAGAAAACATATGCAAGTTGTCTACCTTTAATCAAACAATGAAGCAGGCAATAACTGTAAGTGGTTACATATAGAACTGCACGATGTATTGAATATTATAAGACAATATACAGGGTAAAGGGAGTTGCTTAGGCTTGCTAGAACCAAATTTGCAACTGTCTTCATCACGCTTTCAATTATTTATAAACAAAAAAATAATTTAAGGAAGATGTTTACTTCTGAAGAATAGACAACAAGTAAATGAGCAAAAGAGTTACAAGGAAAAAGAGTTGTTGCTATAATTATTAGCCCAGACTTTTGGAATTGTGTTATATATTCCCTTAAGGTGTTTGGTCCCTTTATCCATGTGCTACAGTTAGTGGATAGTGAAAGAAAGCCCCTTATGGGTTACATTTATGAAGCCATATATAGAGCCAAAGAAGCAATTACAAGCATTTTCAAACATAATGAAGAAAAATACAAACATACTTTCGAAATCATTGATAGAAGGTGGGAAATTCAACTACATTGCCCTTTACATGCAGCTGAGTACTATTTTAACCTAGAATTATTTTATTTAAATCCTAATGTTGCAACGGATGAAGAAATCATTGATGGATTGTACAACTACATAGCAAGATTGGTTCCAGATGTTGAGGTTAAAGACAAAATCATGAAGGAATTATCCTTATAAAGGAGAGCTGAGGGAATTTTTGGAAAAAGCATGGTCATTAGGCATAGAACTACAATGGTTCTATGTATATATGATATTATTCATTTTTAGTTTATTGTTTATTTTTTAAATCTTTGAAGAAATTTATATTTATAATTTTTTTTAATGGTTGAATGGTGGATTTCTTATGGTTCGTCTATAAAAAATTTGAAAAACCATGCTATCAAGGTTCTTAGATTCACCTGTAGTGCATCTAGTTGTGAAAGAAATTGGAGCGTATTTGAAAATGTAAGTGACCCTATGTTAGTAGATAGATGGCTTCATGGCTTTAGTTTTAAATTTACAGTTTATACTCTCTACTTCGTGCTTATGTATCATTTTTATTTTTAAACTTTCACAGCTTCATAGCAAAAGAAGAAACAGATTAGAGCAAGCTCGATTGAATGATTTAGTATTCATAAAATACAATAGAGCACTAAGGAGGAGATGTAATTTACGTGACATCATCAACCCAATTTCTCTAAAAGATATTGATAAAATCAATAAATAGTTGATTAGGAAGATTGGAGAATCAGATGCAAAAGATGAATATATATCTGATGATGATTCTTTAACTTGGGGCGATGTAGCTAGAGCTGCCGGAGTTGAGAAGCTAAGTTGTCTTAAAAGATCAACAACATCTTCATTACCAAGTGCTTCAAGACTTGCTTCATCGCCTTCTTCAGTGCAAGTTCAAGTACATAAGGCGGATTTAGAAGAATTTAAAGAAGAAGATGTTGAAAACTATAAGTCTAATGATAATTATGAGAGGGAGGATGTTTTGCTCGAAGATGATGATAAACTTTAAAATTATAGTATAGTATTTCATATTTATATGATGAGATGAGGATGAGTGGATGTCATGCATTTATACTTTTGACTTTTTCTTTTGCTTTTGAATTGATAATTTAAATGTTGAAACTTGAAATTATAATTTACGCTTTGCTTTTTGAATGCTTGTAGCCTTATAATGCAATTAATTGATATTTTTCTATAGGCTTTAGTATTTGCTTTTGCAAGAAATAATAATCTATTAGGGTAGCATTTGAGATGATCATTCTTCTTGATAATTGTGAATTAAGGTAGCATTGAATCATTGATTGTTTTAATAAAATTGTTAGTTATGATTTTTACATATTTAAGGTATAATAAATATTTTTATTGTTTTTATGTGATGTGCATCTTGTTTCGCTCGGGCACATGCCTCACTTGGGAACCTTGCACCTAGGCTCTAGAACCCCTTTGCACCTTAACGCACCTTGCGCCTTTAACAACAATGGTTGGGATGCATCTAATGAACTTCAACGTTAAAGTATTATGACTGCTGCAGTCACCAATTGAATCCAAGGCGGCTACGCTATTCGTTTGCACCTCACAGGAAGATGTGCAGCAACTCTAATCTGACTCCAGTCTTTCAAACTTTAAACCCCAAAATTTTGCTCTCTGGAATGTGGCAGGCAAATCCCAAACAACTGCGTTATTTACTTGTACTTCGGAAGCGAATGGTACATGGTGCCTTGGATGCCTTCCTTCAATCCTATTTATATTGAAAAAATGCCAAGCAATTATCAGAGGAGCCTTGCATTTGTCTCCAGGCAAATTTAGGGCGCCTTGCATTCAGTTCCGTTCTTTGTGCTTCATACCCTAACTCACTGGAGCCCCCTAGGCGAATGCCAAGTGACTAACCTATTCGGCTGCGATACCCACAAGCGATTGCAACAAGCAGCTACGATCCGATTGCCAAGTTCCAATGAGATCTTGTCTTTTTAGAACCTCGCAAGTGGCTAGTAATCGACTACGATCGCAGGAGAATGTCTTAGGTGGCTAGAAAGTGACTAGTGCTTGTACTTAGAAATTTTTTGCAATTTAAGATCATTAGTCCATTAGAAACATATATAAACATAAATGTGGTTTTGTTAATCATCAAAATATAATAAACCCAATTTAATGCAAGTTAAACCATATAGGATTAACGCTTTATCTTCATTCTTGATTCTCAAGACAGATGTCTTATCCTTCTCATCAATTTTCACTTCAAAAGCAGCTAAACTCTATTAATATTCTATTCAACTCATCCAAGTGCCTCTAAAAGTCTATGTTCTCTACCAACCTAAGACTATACAAACGCTTCTTCAAATATAGCGTATTCGTCAAAATGACTTTGACTTGTATCTTCTCTCTAATTTTGTCCACACCTCCTTCAGATTAATCAAATTAATGATTTCCGAAGTGTGTTATCTGCAAGATATAACTCGATTGTACTCATCACTAGATTTCTCATGTCTTGCCATGCATCATCATTTCTCTAACTTCTTCTTAAGAGCCTTTTCATTGTCCCTTCATGAGTCAAGATATTCTTCACTCATTGTTGCCACAGGGTAACATCATTCTGACCATTGAAAGGTTCAATGGTGAATGTCGCCTTCAGATTGGTTTGCATTATCGTCTAAGATGAATTACATTGTGCTACTGTCTTGTTTGAACTCTCAGCCATTCCTCAGCTTCAAATACTATAATCTACACAAAACACCAAAAAAACATGCAGAATTTGTCCAATCTGAAACGTCCACGTGATTCATAGCGTCCAAAAACTTAGAAAACAACGTTGGAATTACCAAAATCCAAACTGGATCACGAGCTATGGACCTATAAAATTTTGGTTATTTCCTTCTATCTGTCGTGATGCACCACTCTCTCCGTGCATTACCTTCCAATGTACGAAATAGAGGGATGCACTAGCCAACACCTCTGTTGCCTTGATGCGTCGCCGTCGACCAACCATCCATCTAATGATTTGCTCTAACCAAACAAATGCCAATGCTAATATGACTCCAGTGACATCTTTTTCACACCAGATCTCTGAAAATCAAAGAAAAAAAAAATCTTCCTACCACCGTGTCCTTCTTCCTTGCTATCGATGACGCACCACTACCTACTGCAACCTCCTTCACTTATAGCAAAATTCCCACTATCTTCTACGCTCTAATGTCATTGCTGAGGCAACAAACCTCACTACTTTTTTCCAAATGAAAACAAAGCAACATCGCTCGGTCGCCTCTACCCAGGACTCATCACTGCCTCTCATCTCTAACCAAATGAAGTGCTAACATTGTCCTATCAACACCTACACCTCACTGCCACATATCTCCTTTGATGTAGATGTCCAAACTCTGATCACTGACGAACCACACCTCTGCGTGCCAAAAACTCTCAGTCATCTAAACCTAGCACCAACTTGCTACCAATCCGAGTCATCGGATCATTGATCACCGATCACCTTCAACTTCATGATGCCTCTAAATGATCTGTCCATGCTACCTTCAATTGACAACCCACCAGCAACTACTGGTCACCATGTTGCAAATCTTAGCCATCTGAACCAAATTCGCATGATTTGTCCACGTTGCAAAATCAATGTCTCCACACCAGACAAATTTACTTGCCATCCAAAAAGGTGTCTGATCTCCAAAGCTAGCAACTCAAAATCAACTTTGCTATCTAGATCCGCTTGTAACTTGCTTTCAATGTCACCCACAGGCCCTAAATTCTCTCAAACCAAGTTTTGATACCAATTGTTAGGGTTAACAACATGAAAGCTATCAATAACACACAGAGAACACAGTGATTTACATGGTTTAGCTTTACAATCTTCTCCATCAAAGAAAGAGTAATTCACTATCATAAAGAAACAAGTACACCGCTCTCAGAGACAACTAGCTGCCTCTCTCTCACACATCTTCGTCACTCTAACCCTAAAGATATGAGTATTTATAACCCTATACAAGATGTACTCCCAAATATGCATTGCCCATGTATAAGTGCACTAAGTCTTGCAGAATACAAGACACAAAACCCAACGTTTTCCTATTGTCCACATCAAAATTTTCCATGTTCATCCTGCTTAAGCATGAAAGGAGACATTAAATGGTGAGTTTTCCTTGAACTTGCTTACAATTTCACAAGGATTGCTTATAGCTCAAATCAATAATGGTTTGAAATATAGCGGTTTACTTGCCAATGTAAAGATCATGTTGCATCACAATGTCCTAACCATACCCAAATCATCATAAGCACTAAAGATGGGGTATGTTATGAAGAAATAAAAGTTGACCAAGGTGCTGACACCTTTGATGAACCCTCTAATAGTGAACTTGATTATGACTTGTGTTAACTAATCAGGAGAACTTAGGAATTTAGGACTTTGCATTGCTTGTTACAAAATTTGCCTCATCATCTACTTATTCGATCTACTAGAAAATTTATAATTGAAAATGTCTATAACTGCATATCTGTTGATTCCTTGTACTGTAAACTCATAGTTTACACTTTGATTTGAGATGGAAATTTTCTTTTAAATGATGAAATTATTTTTGTTCCAGATTGTTTCACAGAATCAAGAATTTTTGTGAAAAAAAACCCCAGAGCTAGTTTCAATCCTTCCTACAAGTAATACACAATCAGAGTAGTCTCTGAGTCTAAACTCGAGGACAAGTTTTTTCAAGCCAAAGAGAATAATGAAAAATGCAATAAGGCTAATGCACAAGATTTAGAGTTCATAGTTTTAAGGATGTTTTATTTAGGATTTGAGTATATAATTGACTAGTTTGAAATTTCATGTACACATCAAATGAGTTAAATTAGTTATTTATTTATTTTATTTAAGTTTTTTATTCATTGGCAGTTAAATTAGAGTTTTACTTTCCATAGGAATTTTCTATAAATATGGTAACATGTACTAAGGTTTTCATGCTTGTTGATAAATTGAGAGTTTAAGAGTTTTTCTCCATCTCCTCTCTCTATATATTCCCCTATTTCATCTGTTTCCCTAATCCTGTCTTTCCTTCTTCCTTCGATCAAATTTGGTATAAGGTATCCTGTCTGACATCAAAATCATACTATCACAGTCGAAAAAGAGCACTCAAATGATGTTGTACAATAGATGGAAGATTAGTAGAAGTTTAATGCAAAAGAAAGACAAAGAAGTTACCTTGTCAACTTTATTCCCAACAAGCATCTTGATACAGTCCTGATTAGTGGAGTATAGCTCCACTTCCTTTGCCCATACATCGGACAAATTTGTAAAGGTTTCTCGCCGGGTAACATCATAAACTAAAATTGAAAATAAAAATGAAATAGTTAATTCTAAATTCAACCAACAGTAAAAAGGTCAATATCCATTATGCTAGCTGAAGTACAAAACATGTTTGAGAAATTTGTTGTCACCACCTGTTGATTTCATAAGAAAAAACTAGACAAATCACTGAAATGTTAAACAGGCAGATAAAATTTGCAAAGGGCAAACATTATATAGATGTACATGGAGGATTCACTCAGCAAGAAGAGCTCAAGTTGCACAAAGTACCTGTTCTCAACTTGTATCCATGAACATGGCTTGTGCTATGCTTCGAGAAATATAGCAAAGAAGCATAATGGTCACTTTTTAGTCACTCATAAAATACACATGATATTAATACAGATGCTAGTGTGAGATCCATTGTTAGGTGATCTTATACTCGGAAATATTAAAAGTTACAGGAAAATTGAAGCAAGCTGAAAAGCCAATGCCTCACCATGCATTGCAGCCCAAAATATCTCTTATCTAATTCCATCTAATCTTAACCTGCAAAATCTCTATGGCTATTATCAGTCCAACAATCTGATGTTGGGATATGAGCTGATCATTGATCCACATACAGCTTCATTCCCAATCTCATTTGCCGTTTGTCTCCCATGTGGACAGTGGACAAGTCAACCTCTTGGAAAATGTCAAACAATTATGGCAGTCCTGTTCTTCAGTTCCAAAATCCTCTGCTCTGCACATGGCAGATTGCTTAATGACTGGTTGCTCTTCCTCCATTTTACACATGGCAAATTGACGAATGACTTCTTGTGGTCAGTCTTGGACATTAAACTTTGGAAGCAACATGAAAGGAACACAAGGAGGCCATGTTTCTCCTATTGTTCGAGCTCCTCAGCTCTTTTCCCATTTTTTCATTCTTTCTTTGTTCCATTTCTGTTATGTTGACAAAGAGGAAGATTCTAATCATGACCTTGGATAGGTCTCCTTCATCTTTGTAGGCCCCACTCATCAGTAGTCTCCTTAGTATGTGTAATACCCCAGATATTTCATAATCTAATTATCCATTTGAATAATAATTTTAATTATTATTATTCATGATTAAGTCATTAATATGTTTTGTGATGCATATTAGAGTGATTGGATGGCTTTGACCTTGTGTTGCATATCTATATTTGAATTAATGGTTGTTTTACATTTGATATCTATAAATTGCATACTTTCCCCCAAGTTATGGTTAAAATAGAAGATATAAGGGTCAGTATGATAAGAGCAGGTATAAGGAACATTTCTAAGGTTTTGGATCATGATTTGTAAAGTTAAATCATAATGGAGATCCCATAGGGTAGAAATGGACATTCTCGATTGATTAGCCATTTTGAGGCATTTCGGACAGGAATTTGCAAATGTGATCAACTGGAAAGTTGTCCGGAGTGATGACAACTGACAACCTAAAGGGAGACCTTTTGGATCATTTTTCTGAGTAATGCAAGTTCGTTTTAAGATATTAGGCAGCTAGGTGCAGTTTAAGGCAAGTTGTTGGTACTTTAGTTTGGGCTTTTCTTACATAGACCAAAGAGGGGAGAATATGAATTGTTGTTTAGGGTTTCTAATCAACAAAAATCTTAGTTTTAAAGCGCCTAGGGGGCTGCTCACATGAAGTTGGGGGGGGGGGGTGCATTACTCACCAAGTGGGGCCCATTTGGGACCCCCACTAACGAATTAGAAGAGGGAAATTCGTAAACCCCTCCTTTTTGCATCGAACCAAGAGAGGGAAAGGACATGAAGGGGGCAGCTAGGGTTTTCCAAAATGATGGTTTTCTTAAGTGGTTTTGAAGGATCATGACCATCCACAATGTTCAATTTCATGAATTATGATGTATTTTAATTTAATTACAAATATATATTGCTGAAAATTTAATAAATTGATAATCCATTATGTCGATTTGATGGATGGACCGCGATTGTGCTTTATATTGGTAACTAGATGCAAGATAAGGATTATACTACATGATTTAGTGACTCACATTAAGAAACATTAAATATGGTGGATTAAGGGTAAAATTAGAGATATAAATGCTAAATTGAATAAGTTGATCTTGACTATTAAGATAGCCAGATCAACGGTTTTGATCAATCATAAACTGGTGATCAGGGCAGTAAACGAGTGAATTATTAAAATTTAAAATTTTATAAACATCCAAGGGTTAGATAGACGATCTAATACGATTCTGCAATGCAATGTAATGTTTTCAACTGCAAATAAGTTTTGTAAGGAGACTTACTTTCCTTCCAGTGAGTATGCTAAGCCTTTCATTGTGTACATGGCATGTGAAGAAGATTGATATTATTGTGGTTATTGTCTTGAACATAGCCCAACATAATTGCACAATCAAGCAGGAGTTCAACCAAGCAGGAGTTTATCGAGGTTTTTACAATGATTTATGATTTCTGATTCTATTACTGGGTATACAGTTATGCTGTTAGTTAGTGGCAGAATATGTGTTTTTCTTTATGAGATTATGTCGCTAGGTATAGAGCTTCACCATCAATGACTAGATATGGCTTTGCTATCAGTGACAGTTGAAGGTTGGCAAGGGTGGACACACCCTAGGATTAACGGCATAGACTTCTAAGCTAAGATTTTACAGCAAGAGACAGAGATGGCGTTATGGATATATAGATGCATATGAAGTTAGCATGCTATGATTGATATTTACATGATTATGAGACATGAATGAGATTATTTACTAGACATGCACAAGTTTACCTCAAGTTATGTTAGTTTATTCCCCTGAATTGATGAGATGCCATTTTCAGTTAATTCAGTTCCTTCATGATGGTTGTAATGATAGAACTATGAGATTCCACGGTGATAGTTTTTCCTATATTGATTTTCTGTCTGCCTGAGTGTTATACTCATAGTTTTCATAATTCCCTGTCACAGGTGACCCCAGTACTTCAGCATGACCAAATCTTGGGGTAACTGTGTTAGCAGGGAGAAGATATCATTCACCATGTGAGAGAGAGAGAGAGAGAGTAACAGCTTCCTAAATCCCTCTCACCACACCTTCATAATCCATCAAAATGGTAATCAAGAAGACAAATCAAAATAGGGAGGTCTTGCTGATTACGCCAACTTTGCACATGTAGATAGAAGTAGGTTTGTCAAAGCAAATTTGATGACATTGATGATGTTCATGAATTGTCATATCAACTGTACAGCTGAAGAGAAATTGGATATAACTGGATATTTGGCTCAAGTAAAAATGAATAACTGTAATAGATGGTAGTTGGAGTAAAGGTGCCTAATGTCAAAATAAACCAATTGAAAAGCCCCCCAAAAAAACCAAAGCCAATTTTGTCTGTAGACAACTGGAAGATTTTTATGACTGAAATGTCATACCAAGAATGATCCCTTGTGCATTCCTATAGTAAGAGCTCGTTAGTGTCCTAAACCTCTCTTGACCGGCTGCAAAATTAACAAGGCAACTTTATAGTTAATACTTAATACCCACCAAAAAAAAATACTCAAAGCAGGCATATATGGTAGAATGCAAAATCAAGATCCAGTAAATGCAAGCTATATAAATTCTAACATCCGAAAACACTACATGCTAACACTTCTTTAAAGTATCTACAGAACCTGCATAGAGAATAAGGCTATGTTGCCATCCTCACAGAACTCAACAAGAAAGATTACTATTAAGAGAACAAAAAGTCTCTATATTAAATCATTCAAGAATGATGTCGATGTTGGCCTCATGTTTCTAAAAATTAGAATTTCAGATAATGGAAAGCAGAAAATCTGGAGGAGAAAAGGCCCATCGAAAACTCTTCTCATCTTGTAAAGAACTGAAACCACTGAGAACATTTTCAACCACATAAAATCTATCATTATCATGGAATTTAAAAAAGCTTCAGGAATTGCACCATATTATGATGGGCAAACAAGCGTTTAATTTAAAAATCCCAAAATGTGACCACTGTGAAGAGTAAGATACATAAGAATTCAGATTTGAGATTCATTCCTCATTGAGTATATCCAACATTCATAAGGATCTCACACAGTCACAAAATTGATTCTTGATGCCATTATTGCACTCACAACCATATTTTATAGGTAGTCTTCCAAATAATTAAAATATCACAATAAAGCATAACTCCAAGAGACTTTTTATCTTCTTTCCTTTTCACAATTTTGTTGTCCTTTTATCATATTTCATTATATGTGCAGATTTGTAGAGCTGGCCAAACCCTAAAGACCTACAGAATACTCCCTGGCATGGCCCACACCATGTTCCTAAGAGATTAAATCCAGCTTGAGATCTCACTTCAGAAACGGCAGGAAATCAGAAAAGAATTCATGGTTTCAGCACCCTTTATCGATCACCTGCCTACTACAATCAAGTTGCAGCAAGAGAGTTCACCCAATATGAGAATGCAACTGCAGGCAGATGTCAAGCAAATGTGATGCTCTTTGGAGATGACAGAAATATTAAGTGAAAAAATGAAAACATGTAAAGAAAATCTATTATACTTGCATTTTTATCTATCACAAGAAAAAACGTGAGCATTCACCTGTATCCCAGATTGTAAGTTTTAATTTCTTCCCACCAATTGTGAGGTGCTTGATCTTAAAATCCACTCCTGGATGTGATACAGATATATCAGCTGGACACATGATTTAGACAAGGGAAATATATACCCTATTAAGAAGAAAGTTCATACATGACAAAGTAAAACATTTTAAAATATGTTGCCAACAACGTAGCCTAGAAATGTGTTTTCCAAGAAATGGTACATGAGTTAAGGAACATTTAATAACAGATGCACAGCAGAACAGATTGTGAAAACTTGAAGTTCAACACAGAAATGGATAGATCCTTGCAATAGAAAGATCAAAGATAGCATACTGATCATGGAAATGCAGAATCATCAACAAATGAACCATCATAAACAGAAATAGGATGATAGCATGATGTATGCTACATTACACAAATCCAAAGTGTGGAAAAGTAATTATGCTCTGTGAGACTACTACCAAGAAATAACAAGTACAGAGAAAACCTGAAAATCCATTTTTTTTTATTCTGTTCTTGAAAAACGTAATGTGGTCAAGAACTTCAGTTAGCCAAGGAAATTGTGCAGTTCTAGCAAGGTAATAACTGTGTGTTTTAAGACTCTTTATGGAGTCACGCAACAATCACTACCAATTTTTCCAATTATTTCTTTGAGGGACAAAATGTTTTAACAATCAACATGCAAAGAGATAAGAAAGCTACTAATATCACTAACCCCATAGGAGCAAAACAGAAACCAAGTAAATGGATGTCTTTTGTACCAGCGATATTCAAGAAAACATCAGGATATTTAATGCTACCTTAAGCAATCATGCTATATATTCAATTGCATCAACAGTAATCTTCAAAAGTACCATGATCTTGTACAAAATCCTTTGACAGCATGGAAAAACACACAGCAGAACAGAAAGAGGCATTTTAATAAAAAAAAAAAACATTTTTTTAAGATCTAGTATTTGAGGTTAAACCAATTGCTTAATTTGAATTGGAATAAAATTGAGAGTTGGGGAAAAGTCAGATATCAACAGACAAACATTTGTAATACTCATAATAATTTGAAACAAGAAAAAAACTGCCACTGATCCTTGCCAATTTGTTGTCAGAATATATTTTTGCACTAAAAGTGGCCAATACAATGGTTTCCTTTTGAACTGAACTGAGATTAAGGATGAATAACACATTGATAAGTGCAACATTTTGCACAACAGGAAAATTGAAAAAGAAAAAGTGGAAAAACATTTATCTGATCTTCTTCCCAATGTTCACTTCATCAGAAATTTAGGATATATCGATGGAAGTGCAACTTGGGTCGAGTCAACCCAAAACCAAACCATCCTGACCCAGATTTTAACTGGGTTGAGACCATTCTTTTGGCTGCTAAGTTGGGTTGTGTTGAAAAATGCAACCCAATTTAAAAATTGGTTTGGGTTGGGTTAAAGGTGCTGCAAAAAGGTCAAAGTTAATACTCTGAATTATGCTGACAATGTTCTCTTAGATTGGCTAGCAGACATGGAAGAACATATATAATAACCAACGCATCAGATTTACCAAACTGAAATTAGTAGGGTCAATCAAACATTATTGGCAAGGGTTACAAAGTAACTTTAAACATTTAGTAAAATTACCCATTACCGCTTGGGGTGAGATGAAAAAATAACTTGAAGAAAAAATATCTCTTTGCATATTACGAGAAACAACTACATGAACAATAGATTAATTTGGGACAAGGTCCACTGAATGCAACTGATTATCTTAACAAATTTGAAGAATTATTTATGAAATGTGATGTGCAGGAAGAACAATGCGTAACTCTTACTAAAATTATCAGTGGATTCAAACCTACAATCAAGACAGAACTTCATCTTCTTTCTCCTAAAAGTGTGAAAGAAGCTTACCATGAAGCCTTAGAATTCAGAAAATTTCAAAAATTTTCCATGACACAACATGTGATTTTCCCAAAGGTTCCACTAAACCTGTACCATATGAGATTATGGTTAGTAATAATCCTGTTTGAAAAGCCAACATGAGCAGTTGAGCACTTTCACAAATACTACGGTTTCACACCAGAGCGGATCAGAAATTCAGTGTTTAATATGTAAAGGTTAAGTTCATGTGGCATTGCAGTGTCCAAATCATACTATAGCCATAAGTGTTGATAAGGAACAATTTCATGAAGGTGAGACCATAGTTGCTGAGGTTCTGATAAACCATCCGAAAATGAATTCAATAAAGACCATAGCTATTATAATGACCAACAATTAGAAGTAATACGTTGCATTTTTACTACATCGAAAACTAACGATTAATGGTGTACTAACCTTTTTCATCAATATTTCAAGAGTGAAGATCCAGTGTGAAAGATTATTATTGATGAAGATAGTTTGATGAATGTAATTTCAAAATCTGTTATCGCCAAGCTAAAATTAAAACCTAGACCACATCCATAACCATATTGAATAGCTTGGGTAGATAAAAGTTCCCGAAAATGAGAGACATTTGATACCAATTACTAAGGGTGACTACTCAGATAAGATTTGACGTCGTGTAGATGTGGCACATGTTTTGCTTGATTGCCCTTGGCTATATGATCTGAATGTAACTTATTATGGAAGACCAAATACCTATATAATTAAACAGAATGGAAAGTTGATCCTATTAAAATCAAAACCATCAAAAATGAATAGAGCTCAAAAAAATCTCTCTCATTGATCCATCAGTAAAAAATCCATTACATATTTCCACCAAAAAAGAATTTGAAAAGGAGAGAGCACAGAATCAGACATTATTTTAATTATGGTAAGCATAGAAGACATGTCAATGGTTTTTGAAGATTAAACGCCAACTTGCTTGAGGTTGAGACTGATATTCGTAGTTTTGCTAAAAGGAAAAATTTCACTAACTCCTAAAAGAGAAAATTTCATTAACTTCGGAGAAATTATAGATAATTTTGCCAAAATATTTTGCTAAAATATAAAAACAATTAAAAAAGGATTGAAAAATTAAGATTTTTTCAATAAAATTTTAGATTAAACTATGCTAAATATAAATACACATTTAAAATTAAACGCATCACTTTAAATGCCAACATATATGAAGTAATAGAAACGTATCAATATCACATATTGCAAGAAAGAAAATTTCTAAGGTAAAAATATTGCTGAAAGCATGTTATTCATATTGCATAATCATATAAATATATGTACATATGTGTAAAGGAATACTTCAATACATCCCATCCAATGGAAGTGAATTGGTTCATCCTTTTCATTCATTCAGGCCTCATCTTGATGATTTTATAAAATCCATTCTGGCCTACTATTATATTTACTATTATCTATTTAATAAAGATATTAGAAATCATTTCAATCCTAGTTTTGTGTAGGTCACACCATTTAAAAAGGTATCAAAACATATATAACATTTGAAATTCACTAGGATCTATTCACTCAAGCATTGAAATATTATAAATCCTATATATCAATATTATAGATGGGATGAAAACTTTAGAAGGTCTATATGTTTAATTAAAAGTATGTGGCCCCTTTTAAATAATCAAATAATTTTAATGGATTGAAATTCATTCTTAAATTGATTTTAATTATATCAATATGAACTTTTGATTGAGATGATTTTTAAGGCATTAAGGTAAGATTTAAGGCATTAAGGTAAGACGGGATGTATTAAAGTATTTCCTTATATGTAGAGTGTGTGTGTGTGTGTGTGTGTGTGTGTTGGGGGGGGGGGGGGCGGGGG
>JAYJMB010015051.1:0-45517 GCA_036873735.1 Pouteria campechiana
TACATGTAGGCTACCCATTTGGTGAATCATGTATCCAAATAAAATTTTCATCCATAATATATATTATTTTCATAATTATTATTTATTTTTCTCAATTTAATTGAATTTAACCAAAATTTTCCAAAAATTACCGGCAACTTAGTATTCTAGCTTCCACATGCAATTTTTTTCTTCATTTGTTAATCATTGATTAATGTGTGTCCTCAACATACTCACATTAATGTGGATATTTCATCCATTTATATAATTTTTTTTAATAAAATAAATTTATCTTTTTTAGTATTTACACGTTTGGCATTCTACTGATTTAAATTTATTTATTTTTTCACTTAAATGATTTATTTAATACACTTTAATGTACCCCAAATCTCATCCTCATATTTATATTAATAATCCATTCAATTTCATAACTTTATAATAATAATATTTTCAAAAATTTAATTATACAACCTGTCGACCAAGCAAAAATTACCAAAACTTTACAATAGCAAAAATTTACATTTTTAAAATTTTTCAAGGTGTTACACATCACAAGTGAAAGAGACAAGAATGAATCTTTTATTGTGTGATTATGAACTATTTATAATGCTTCCTAATGAATCCATTACTGAGATGAATCACAGGTTTAACAAGATCATCAATGCTTTGAAAGATCTTGGAAAAGAGATTACTGAGAAGGCGGAAGTTGAAAAAATACTCAAATCTTTACCTAAAGCTTAGACAACAAAAGTGATGGCTATAAAGAAGCGGAAGACATCTCAAAGTTAAAGGTTGATGACTTGATGGGATCTCTACTATCATGTGAAAAGGTCATCAAGAAGAATGAACCAAATAATAAGGTAAGAGATTTGTAGGCCTAAAAGCTAACTCTAATCAATCTGATCTTGATGCAGGTGAACAAGATGAGGAAATTACTATTCTCACTCGTCGATTAAAAAAATTTCTTCAAAGAAATAATAAAATGAAGAACAGATTTTGTTGTAGCTCAAAGAGTGAAAAATAATAAAGGTGATAGAAAATTCAAAATTGTAACTTTGGTCAAAAAGGAACAATAGGAACTCATATGTCATAACTATGGTGGAAATGGACATCTAAAGAGAGTATGCCCATCTGTCAAAAAGGATAGAAAGAACAACCAAAAATTAAAAATTTTGGTGCTTGATGTGATAATGACTCATCTATCTCTATGGATTCTAAATTTGAAAGTAAGGAGTGATATATTAGTCTAATGACACATGAAGAAGAAAAAAAAGAGAGAGATGCTTTAGATGAGGTAAGTTATGATGAGTTCTTGTTTGAATTGCAAAAAGTACATACTGAATTTCTTAATAAATCAAAGTTGATAACTAAAAAATATACAAACTTGAAAAAGGAGTTTCAGATTCAAAAAGAAGTGATACTGAGAATTCAACTAGAATTTAATGTTCTTTTTCATGTGTATTCAAAATTGAAATTTGAAAATAATCTTCTAAAAAATGACTCGAAGAAGATGTTGGATGAAAACCAAAAGTTAAAATTGCATTGTACTTCTTTGAAAAATACGATCTATGAGATGAAAAATAATTGTTTAAAATGTTAGAATCATACCACATATTTTAGAAGAAAAACTTTCAGCTTTCACAAAGGGCATTATTATTTGTGCAACAAATTTGGGCATATCGCTTACAATTGTACAGTAACAAAATTACGAAATAATAGGATAAAATTAATCTAGGGGCCTAAACAAACTGTTTTCCTACCTGACAAACACGGACCCAAGATATGGGTACCAAAGACTTGACTTTTTTTTCAGGTTTGCTTGACTTTAAGAATAAAATTCAGTTTGTACCTTGAGAGTGGATTTCCACATTACATGATAAGAAGCAAGCATTTATTCAAAAGTTTATCCTTTGAGTATAAAGGTAGAGTAATTTTTGGAGACAATAATCAAGGAATAATTAGAGGGATTGGAATGGTAAGTATTTCAAGTATGGATATCATCGATGTGTATTATATAGAAGGTCTTAGACATAACCTTTTGACCACAAGTCAATTGTGTGACAAAGGTTTTGAAGTTGTGTTTAAGTGTAATAAATGTATTTCTCACAATAATGTGGAAATAGTATATGTTGTGGAAAGCATAATAGAAAAGTACATACTTTGGACCTTAGTGTAGATCATGCAAAGTGTCTATCTATTGTAGAGAATGAGGCTTTAATATGGCACAAACATTTTGATCATGCCAACATGTATGCAATTAAGAAGCTCATAAAACTTGATCTTGTAAAAGGTTTACCAAAACTGAAGATCAATGTGAATCATGTATGTGATGCATGGCAATTTGGTAAACAAATAAAAGCTTCTTTCAAATCAAAAAATGTTGTTTCTACATTAATGCCTCTTATGTTATTGTATATGGATCTTTTTAGACCTACATGATCAATAAGTTTAAGTGGGAAACAGTATGGATTCATAATTGTTATTGATTTCTCAAGATATACTTGGCTACTGTTTCTAGGTGGAAAAGATGAATGCTTTGAGCTTTTTAAAAAGTTTTATCATAAAGTTCAAAATGAAAGTGGAATACAAATTATCTCAATATGAAGTGATCACGGGCAGAGAATTTGACAATATTCAGTTCAATGACTTCTATGATGAACTTGAAATTACTCATAATTTTTCTACACCTAGGACTCCACAATAAAATGGAATGGCTGAGAGGAAGAATAGAGTTTTAGCTGAAATGGCTAGAACTATGTTAATGGATGCAAATCTTCCTCATAGATTTTGGGTTGAAGCTGTAAATACTGCATGTTATGTAATCAATCATTTTTACATTCATTCAATTCTAAAGAAAACTTGTTATGTACTGTGGAAAGGAAGAAGGCCAAACATTGCATATTTTCATTCCTTTGGCTATAAATGCTTTGTCTTGAATAATGGAAAAGATAACCTTGATAAATTTGATAAGAAAAGTGATGAAGGTGCATTTCTAGGGTATTGTTCTTCCAACAAAGCATATCAAATCTACAATAAGTGAACATACCTAGTAGAGGAGTCAATCCATGTAAAATTTGGTGGGACTAACTCTTGGCTGAGAAAGGTTGATAATGCAGATGATGACAATGAGAAAATGAGAGATTTGATTTTCTTGAAACATCAAATGAAGCTCAGCAAAAATCTAAAGACTTACCACAAGCTAAGTCATCAAATCTGCCTAAGGAGAAAATTAAAATTCACGAAGAATAGGTAATGAAGGTGAGTTGACTGAACCAACATAGTCAGTTCATGCTCATAGGTATCATCCATTACAAGATGTTATAAGAAATGTGTATGACAAAGTGAGAACTTGTAGCTTACTTCATAATGTCCATGGTAATTTTGTTTTCTTATCTTACATTAAACCCAAAACAGTGATGTCATTTTAGATGAAAACTTGATCATAGCAACATATGAAGAGCTAGATCAGTTTAAACATAACAATGTGTGGACACTTGTGCCAGAATCCAATGATTAGTCTATAATTGGCACAAAATGGATCTTTCAAAATGAACTTGATGAATCTGGGATTATTATAAGAAATAAAGTACCTCTAGTAGCACAGGGATATTCTCAAGAAGAGGGAATAGATTATGATGAGTCATTTGCACTTGTTGCCAAACTTGAGGCTATAAGAATGTTACTTGCTTTTGCATCATTCAAACAATTTTAATTATTTCAAATGGATGTAAAAAGTGTATTCTTAAATGAATATTTAAATGAAGAAGTGCATGTCAAACAACCTCTAGGCTTTGAAGATTATGAACATCCAAACTATGCATCTAAACTCACAAAAGCATTGTATGGACTTAAATAAGCTATAAGAGCTTTGTATAAAAGACTAAGTGGATTTTTACAGAGTAAAAATTTTCAAAGAGGTAAATTTGAAATAACTTTATTCATTAAGCATATCCATTCAAACATTTGAATCTTGAAGATATCATTTTGGTTTTATAAATGAAAAATATTGCACAGAATTTGAAAATATGATGAAAAGTGAATTTGAAATGAGTATGATGGGTGAATTGACATTTTTCTTGGAATACAGGCAAAATAATCCAAAGAAGGTATTTTCATCTAACAATCAAAATACATCAAAGAAATGTTAAAGAAATTCAAAATGGAAAACTTAAAAGGCATGCCTACTCCTATGAGTGCAAATATAAAAATGGACAAAGATGAAAGTGGTAAAAGTCTAGATTAGAGACTATATAAGAGTATGATTGGTTCACTGTTATATTTGACTGCCAGTAGACCGGACATTTTGTTTAGTGTGTGTATGTGTGCTTGATTTTAGTCAAATCCAAAGGAGTCACATCTATCTACTATTCAACATGTTTTTAAAAAGCTTGTAAAAATATCTCATTTAGGATTATGGTATCCTAGAGGATCATCATTTGATTTAGTTGGTTATTCTGATGACAACTATGCTAGATACAAAGTAGATAGAAAATGTACTAGTGGTACTTGTCAATTTTTAGAGAGTATGCTTGTATCCTGGTACTCTAGGAAACAAAGTACTATTGAAATATCAATAACTAAAGCCAAATATATAGATTCACCTAGCTGTTGTACACAAGTACTTTGGATGAAATAGCAGTTAAGTGATTATGACTTTGATGTGGAATATGTGCCCATCAAATGTGATAATACTAACAATAAATTTAACTAAAATTCCATATTACATTCACATTCTAAACACATTGAAATTAGACATTACTTCATTAGGGATTATGTTCAATTGAAATATATTTTAGTTGAATTTATTCCAATTGAAAATCAACTGATAGACATTTTCACAAAACCACTTCACACTAATAGGGTTTTACAAATCAAAAGAGAGTTAGCATTATTGATCCATTTGCATAATGAATAGCATGTATAAAATAAAAGATACATCTATTTGAATTTTATCTATGTTATAAAATGTTGAAGGATTATTTAGACTAATTCAATGCCAATAGCGTAACTTAAATACATAATTTGAGTGGGATGGTTACTCTTCTTCTCCTTAAAGCTAGGGTTTCTATTTTTCAAAAACCCATTCATCTTCTCAAGGCTTCTACTCTTCCCCATTACTTGTTTGCATGGATTTGAGTTGATTCTCTCCATCCTTCTTCATTAAAAACATGGTAATGCTCTGGTTTTCATGATTCCTCTTTTATTTTTTATTTTTCTTCAAAATCCATGGATTTGAAGCTTTTCTTCTCAATCCATTCTCCTTTCCATGCATTTCTTATGAAAAATCACTACCCTAAGTCAAATTAGATATTATCTATGTTGTTTAAGAAGGATTATTGAAAAGCCCCTTGCTTTATTCTGAAAAACTCAAAATGTTTAGGCTTTTAGGATTTTGAATTCATAGAATCCCTATTCTCGTCGACAAATCTATTCATGAGATTCCTTATGTTTCGAATTTTGATTTTCTATATGAATATTGTGATTTATAATCGATGATGTGATGAGATGCGTTGTTTAGGCATTGAAACTCTCCTTAATTTTTGGGTTGAATCCTTGTTTTCATGTAACATCCCTCTCACTCACCATCTATCATCATTCATATCTATGACTAAACCTTATTTCTTCATCGAATTTCTATATATTTCATGATTACTTTTGACAACCCCTGTTACTATCATTATTCTTACTACTCCATTAATTTCTTGCAACTAAACGAATGTCCTTAAAGTTGAATTTGTGTTTATTCCATGATTGATGTAAGTAGACTTTGCTTGGTTCATTGCAATGTAGAATGTCTTGATGTTGTTGTGACAATGTACCTACCATATACAAATAAGTGTGTTGAGTTTGATTCCTGTTTTGACATTTCTTATTGTTCAAACCTTCTATTTTGATTATAATTGAGCCTTATCCTTTGATTTGCATTAATATTAGTTGTGTCTTATCCTTTGATTTGAATCAACTTGAGCCTTGAATTAGAAAATTTCTAAATTTTATTTTCATTTTATTCTTTTCAATAGAAGGTAGCTGTGTCAAAGAAAGCCTCATATGAGGAGAAAGGGAAGAGGAAGTTAGTGGATTCCTTTGAACCTAGACCTTCTCCTCCCATAATAAGAAGAAGAACAAGAGAAATTTTTATTCAAGAACCTTCTAAAACACAAGGTAGAAAAACTACACAGGACAATCCCATTAATGTTGATGAAGAACATCTTCCATTTCCTGAACCAGCTCAAGAACTAAAGCCAAGGACTCTCATTTAACCTTCACCATCTCCTATTCATACTTCTCCCAAACCAAAACATGGGAAAGCATACCTTCCAAAATCAAAAACATCCATTCCAAGAAGATACACTCTCAGAAAAAGAGTTCCAACTCCACTTGAAAAGAAACCCACTTCTTTACCTAAGAAACAAGTTTCAATAGACCCATCATTGAAGAACTTCATATCAAAGAAGGACAAGACTTAAGTTCTACATGAAATTTGGGTGCAAGAACTATACAAGTGGTAAGTTTTTGAATTATAAATTATTTTAAGATGAAGGGTTTTAATTTGTTAACTTGTTGAGAAAATCTGAGATTTTTGAGTTTTTAGAAGAAAAGTTAATGATTTATGATGAACTAGTGAAGTTGTTTTATTTTTATTTACGAGAAGAAGAAGGAGAGGATGGAGTTTATGTTTACTCATCTCAGAGGGAAAGAAATTAGCTTCACTGCTGAAGAGTTTGCATTTATAATAAAACTTTCATATGTTTTAGCAAATAAAACATGTGATCGAAAAGAAGTTGTTGAATGTTTGATGGGGAAGGAATCCCTATATAATAGGAAAGGTGGATTCACTGATAAAGAAATTTTTTTGTAGAGTTCAAATTGATTCATCGCATTATGACTCACTATTTATTTCCTAGAAATGGAGGCCATGATGCAGTTAGTATTCCACAATGTGTATTGATCTACTACATTGTTTATAACCTTGAGTATGATCTAGTGGATGCAATGTTAATGTATATGTTCAATCTAAAAGATAGAGCAAATGGACATTTTCCTTATACCATGTAATTGACAAGACTATTTTAACACTTTGAAATAGATCTTTCTGATGATGTTTCAACTTATCCTTCAAGATATAATGAGAGAAACATTGAAACACTTAGAAGAATGAGGTTATAAAGTATGATGATGGCAAGCGGAGATACATTTCAGCTGTCCTTGGAGACAATGAAGATGAGATTTCAATGTAAGATGATGAAATAGCAAGAAATGAAGCTAAAGTTAAGGAAAATAATGAGGGTGAAGATGCATTTTATCAAGATGTTCTAGGAGATCGGCAAGATCCAGATGAAGAGGAGGATTTCCAAGGAAAGAATGGAAAAGATCCTTAGGATGGAGATAATTCAGGAGCAACTGTATTCGATACTCAAAACACTCCAGCCACAACCATTGCAACCCTAACTCATCCTATTCATACAACTACTTCTATACCTCATCTCACAACTACTCCAATTTCTCCTTTGCTAGATGTTTCTACCTTGTAGGCTTTACTTGTAGCTAGTCTAGGATCTCTCAAAACTGACTTGCAGGCGTACATAAGGGAGAAAATTCATGCTTCTACATCTGCTGATCAATCCGATGCCACAACAAAGAAAGAGCTGTCTCATTCCAAATGATTTTGAAGATTGAAGATAAAGAAAATTTTCATAAACTATCTCTCTAATCTTTCAACGATTTGAAATTAATTAACTCTCTTATCTAAAATTGCTAGTTTAAGTTCCCTAGTTTGACTCTTTGAATCACAGTTGAAATTAATACACTTATAACTTTCTATTCACACTGTTCATATCGTTCTTGTTCATGTTCTACACATCTGCATTCCTTTTTGCTTATGACAAAAAGGGGAGAAAATAAACTTAGTAATAAGCATGTTGATAGGGGGAGGAATGTTATTTTAAGTTCATCCATAGTTGGTTTTGTCATTATCAAAAAAGATGAGAATTGTTTGATTTCTATTTCTTTTTTTGAAGATGAACAAACTTGGATGAAATAAATTTTAGTATGTGGTTTAATGATGATACATATATATGATGTAGAGTGGATTGATGTAAACGAAATAAAATGCAAATAATCAGGTTGTGTGAAGTGATGGATAGAATATAAATAAATTTTTGGAAACAGGTTAAGGATGGAAGACATCAAATGGAGAAATCCATCAATATTTTTGTTCAGCAACCTCAACGGATTTGTAGTCAGGGACTTATCAAGCAAAGTACAACCTAGAAGGCTTCAAATTAGGTGAAGTTGGCAATTAGTGAACCTTGATGGATTTGGAGTCAGGGACATATTTGGTGAGGTTAAATTTTGACAGATTTTTCTATGAAGGAAAACGTCGATGGTTCAGCATAAAACGTCAATGGATATTGGGTAAAATGTCATCAGTTTTGTCACCATTGTAGGCAGTTATAAAGATCTAGAAATGAAGCAATTTGAAATTTTCTTTAACCACTTTGAGAGATTATCTCCCAGCAGTTGAACATCTTTATTAATGGGAGATGTGTTTGAAAGAAAATGTGTGTGGGAAAAAGAGGAGAAATCTTTTAGTTTTATTAAGAGAAAATCAAGAGATCAAGACTATACAAAGATTCTAACACTATTTTCGCTGGTGAATGAAGCTTGGATAATCAGAAGCACTGGAGTCACCTGAGATTTGAATTGGTTGTAAGGTTTTTCTTATTACATTCTTTATTACATGGATTGTACCTTCGTTTGGATTGTAAACCAAGAGATAGTTGAATTATTACAAGTTGTATAAGTAATTCATCTATATTATTACCTAGAAGTGAAAATCTAAAGAACAGAGTATTTGTATCACTATAACTTTGGGACTAAGTTTACTAGTGGAACCCAATTCTGTGATTGTGACTTGGAGAGTGGAGTAGGTAGAAAATGTTGAACTACTATAACATATATGTTCTGAATTAATGAGTAGTCTTTATAGTGCAATTACTCACTTCCATATGATTGCGTTAGCTTAGCCATATTGCAGGACCAACACATCCCATATGCTTGTTTTTCATAATCCCTCTTTATTAATGTAGAAAACTCTATCCACTTAAATCAATAGGTCTTTGTTAAGCTTGTAATAGGGCCTTGGGTTTGACTAATAAAAAAAAAGGAATAAGGATTTCCAAAGTAAGAGATCATAAATGAATTTGCATATGAATGTTCACTCTCTTTACTTTTTGTTTGCTCTTCTCTTTCTTTTTATGGGCTATATTACTACCACACCCCCAAACTTATTTTCTTTTGAGTTCACTAGGATGTGATCCCCCCAATTGAAGGATGCATCTTTATTGATACTTTTTTTTGTCCTTTTCCTTTTCTTTTGGGATTTTTCTTTTCATTATCCCAAAACTTATCTTCTTTTCCTTCACTCATACCTCTCTAACAACCATGTATATAGAATATGTCTCTTAATAGGTCAAGTATGTTTTCTTGGCTCAGAGAGTCTAGATAATAAGGTTAAAGAAAGAAAAGTCGAATGGTGGTCTTTCACATGCTCCGTACATGTCATTCTTTTATTAAGGCTCAATGGGGACACTAGTCACATGACTTACTAGGTTAAATTGAAAGACTCAAACTAATCAAAGAATGCATAAATAACTTCTAAGTAAACATGTACTCTAGAATTTTTCCTTGAGGGATAATCAAACAAGTTCTAACATGCTCATGTCAATCAAAATATATCATTGAATTCACAATATTATCAACTAATCCACATACACTTTACATAATCATAACATAATGTGCTCAATAAAAATTTCATCATTCATGAAAAAGAAAGACTTATCATAAGAATCATTCAATAACAAGGTAGTGCCTATCCTTCCTCTTAAATCATGTGTAATGGTAATAAAAAATTGAGCATAGGTTAATGATCATTAACAGACAATTAATCAAACTCATTCAAAGTCATCAATTTTGCACAATTGCACTTGGATTTTCTTAACTAAGTAATCGAAAAGTGAAGTTTATGGAAAAAATTATAATAAATTCAAAACATTTTCCTAGAACTGAATGAAAATCCCCAAACACCCCTAAACTTAAACAAAACATTGTCTTCAACATTAATAATAATGCATAAGGGGGAAAAAACTTCCTTTGGGGACATTTTCTCCTTTGATATTGTAGGAGGGTTGTTGTTGATAGTGTGCAAAGCTTTTTGAACGGATCATTTGCATCAAGAAAAACAAACTAAAAATTAAATTGAAAAACTAAACTAAGCTAAGGAAGATAAACGAAAGCAAGGGAAAAGTTTGAAATATTGGGTTGCCTCCTAAGAAGCATTTTGTTTAAAGTCCTAGCTCAACTATGGTCTTCCATCTTTCAAGTGAATTTTGGTTGTTCGGTGCTCTAGTTCTTTAAATTTGGGCATTGGTGTTTGGAATTTGTCTTATGCACCACGTTGATACACATACTCAGTAGCTTCAATGTTGTTTGTATACTTTTCTAACAAATTTTTAATGATTCCATCCTCTACATCAATCCCAAAGTAATCCTCCCCATTGAGTAACTCCATTGCTTTGAAGATATTATACTTCACCTCTTGGTCATGGACTCATAGTAGCTCATCTTCCTTTACACCTGCATAAGAAGAAGAATCGTTGGTCCCAAAGATTAGGTAAAAACCCAAGAGGGGAGGGGTGAATTCGGTACTTAACAAATTATTGCTCAACCCCTTTAGAATTAATTATCCCTCTAGCTATCAATCACCCAATCAATGAATGCTCAAATAAATAAGATACAATAATTTTTATAGTGGTTTGAGTAAACACTCTACTCTACTCTTCCAAGAACACTTTTCTCTTACTATCTTGGGTTCCTATATTGCCAACACTCTTCTAGATTTTAGCTCTAGGGGGCATGAATAAGTGCTCCCAACACTCTTCTAGATTCTAGCTCTAGGGGGTATATTCACAGTGCTCCCAATACTCTTCTAGCTTCTAGCTCTAGGGGGCATATTCAAGTGCTCCTAGCACTCTTCTAGATTCCAACTCTAGGGTGCGTGATTAAATAGCTCTTGTCTGCACTTAGATAATCACATCTCTTCTTGAGTCTAGTCTCAACAACTAAAGAAATTTACAAAGAATGAATATCAAAAGTTGAAGCAGAAGTATTTCTCAATAAGCATAGGGGAAGGTTTCTGAAAATTTAATGCAAAAGCAAATGATTTCCCAAAAGGTGGCTGTGAGTTTTCAAACAAATTTGATGAAGGTTTAAATGCAAGGCTTTTGACTCTTGAAAAATAGTAGAAGGTTTAGCTTAGATCAGTAAATGCTCTTAAGAGGATTTTTGAATGATTTTCTTGATACTTGGTTAGCTCCTCCTGCTCCAATGATCTTCATTTATAGCTGCTTTAAATTCTAGCAGTTCATGGTAGGTAAGCTCCATTAATGACAAAAGACCATTCTAACTAACATATTTGAATTCTTGACTTCTGCTTAATCTTTGTCAATTGAAATGCCTGCAATGTTGACCTTGGAGAAGAAGATTTCCAGTTTCTTAATAAGCTTTGGTCGAGGTATCGCCACAATGGCTAGCTCTTTCATCAATATGGAAAGGGCATTATTAATGCTAAGCAAAGACCAACAATTCCACTTTACCACTACTCATCTTTTACTTATGATAGATGAAGTATCTGTCCAGTTGTTCATAAGATAAATTTCCTTTGTCTTCTAGTTTGTCTTTCTTAAGTAGCAAACGAATCATCCTTTCCAGTGCTTTGTCTTATGGTTTGTCTGTTGAACTATAGAAGCACAGATGACATGCTTCTTTATCCCTTTGTCTGTTGAGTTGTATGTTATAAGTAACAGATGGAATGTTGGAGTGTTAGGATTTTCTTTATTGCTTCATCTGATGGGTTATCTGTTATAAGTGAAAGACTAATCTTTAAGGTGTAGACGAATTTTCTTCATGACTTTGTCTATTGGGTTGTTTATTATAGATAATAGATAAGCTTAGTTGAATGGACAAATGGCATTGCTTTGCCAGATGAACTTGTTGCTCTACCATATGACCTTCATTTCTCCGCTCTATCTGTTCACAGAGACGATCATTAGCTTGTGATGTTTTTGCTTTGCCATACAACCTTTTCTTCTCCTCTTTGTCTATTTATAATAGATGATCATTAGCTCAATTGTGGCTTACTTATGATAGACAAAGTCTGTTGTATGCACACTACTTTGCATCCATCAGATATAATTTTACACATCAATAGATGGATGGAAACAGTTGAATCATTTTCATTCATCCTTTGTCTATAAGGACACTTTGTTGACTCCTTAGAATATGTTTCTTATGCTCATTTTTTGTAAGACTTGCAACTTGATTCTAAATATTAAAATCTTGGCAACAATCATTAGTATATAATCTTTAATCAAGTTTTGTTTGTCATAGAAACCATGCATTTATACCAATATTCTCTCCATTTTTGATGATGTAAAAACTTAATTAAAAATTATCTCATAAAAGATAATCTCCCCTTAAATGTATGCAGTCTAAAAATATTGCAAAGTTTAATTATTCCTAAAGTTGTCATCTTCTTATATTCTCCTTATCTTGTTTTATATATATTCACCCCCTAATTATTTAAAATGTATTCTCCCTCTGATTGTTTAAAGATTATGCATGTTTGCCTTTCCTTTTTGAGATAATTTGAGTAGTCTTTCTCCCCCTTTTGTCATAAGCTAAAAGAAACATCCACTCCCATTAAGACACACCTACAAAGAGAAGTAGCCAAAAAATAATAAAAATATTTCATTTCATTTCAGTACAAGCAAAGCTACAGACAAAGATAAAAACAATTCAGATTGCATTTTAAAGGCACGAAAGGTTGTATGTGAGACCACGGATGAGGGGAGGTAGGAAGAGGAGAACCTTGCATCACTGTGGGTGATACAAACTTTCAAGGAAGGAAATATGGGAAGGAGATGATAATGAGGCAATTGAAGCCTCCTTTCCCCTCTCTTCAAGGGCGTCAACTAATGATGAAGTTGGATCTAGGGGCATAAGTGACTGAGATATAAATTTTATTCTAGAAAGCCACATCTTGAAGAGAAATACTTCTGACAGTAAAGGTGATCTGGAGCATTGTTATGAACAGAAGTAATATCATCCCAGTAAGAGAAGTAAGGGAACTTCCTTTGGTGATTCAATTTCCACCATTTGATGGTCTTCTTACTAGATCTTCTTTCTAAATGTCCTTCCCTCAGTTTCTTCATTATTGTGGTGTAGAGAAGGATAGGTGGTTATGCATTAAAATAGATTGAATGTGGGGGCTATACAAGGTAGTTGATATGATGTTTCAGTAAAGAGATAATAACTCATGCTAAGAATAGAGTCTAATGTGATAACAATAGCTATAAATTGATTTTGGCAAGAAAACAAGGTGTACTAAACCTCAAAAACTAAGATTCAGATGAAGTGTGAATAGGGCACTACATAGAGGTAACTTACTTCATCTGAGACGAAGTCTAGTCTCATGAAAGCATATTTATCATTGCAATTTTAGGCACAAAAACAGTAAAGATTTTATTTTCAGATGATCACATTTGTCATGCCTAATTCTCTTCTGTTGTTGCATAAGGTATCTAATGACAGTGGCTTAGTAAAAATACCAGCAAGTTGAGCATTTGTTGGTACATATTCTAGGCATCTATCATGTTTTTCTACATAATTTCTAATAAAGTGATGCCTAATTTCTATATGCTTAGTTCTTGAGTGTAGAACAGGATTCTTTACCAAACATATGGCATCGGTATTGTCGCATTTGATGGGTATATCTCTATAGCTTAGTCCATAATCAAGAAGTTGTTGTTTCATTTACAGTAATTGAGCGAAACAAGTTTTAACTGTTATATATTAAGCGTCTACTATAGAGAGAGCAACACTAGTTTGTTTTCTAGAGAACCATGATATTAGACTATTTCCTAGGAATTGACAGGTTCCACTAGTATTTATTTTATTAATTTTGTATCCTCCAAAGTCAACATCTGAATATCTAATGTTCAAAATTGGTTCTCTTGGGGTAATAGAGTCCTAGATTTAGGGTTTCAACCAGATACTTAAAATTCATTTCATTATAGTAAGATGAGATTCTCTTGGACTAGACTAAAATCTAGTATATAAGCATACGATAAAGAGAATATCTGGTCTAGATGCAGTGAGATAAAGAAGAGATCTAATCATACTTTTATATTGATTTTGATCTACAAGTTCACCCTTTTGTCTTTGTCCATTTTAAACTTCTTCAGCATCTCTCTAGTATATTTGGATTGGCAAATGTAGTTTCCATTATCTCTTTGCTTTATTTGCAATTCAAGGAAGTAGTTCAATTCTCTCATCACACTCATTTCAAATTCAGCCTACATGATCTTTGAGAAATCTTGATAGAGTTTTTCATTAGTAGATCCAAATATAATGTTATCCATATAAATTTGAACTATCAAGATATCATTGTTAATATTTTTGATAAACAAGGTAATATCAACCTTTCGTTGTTTGAATTTATGATCACTTAAGAATTTGTGCAACCTTTCATACCAAGCTCTTGGAACTTCAGATGGATGTAAAGAGTGCATTTCTAATTAGATATTTAAGTAAAGAAGTGTATTTAGAACAAACCCTTGGTTTTGAAAATGATGATTAACCTGATCATATCTATAAGCTCATCAAATATTTTATAGGATGCAAAGCAAGTAGCATTGTAATGACTTCTAATCTAGCTACAGGGGCATATGATTCTTGAAAGTCAATTCCTTCTTCTCGGGAGTACCCCTTAGCAATTAATTGTGCCTTGTTGCTTACAATTAACCAACTCCCATCTAGTTTGTTTCTGAATATCCATTTAGTTCCAATTACATCAACATTCTCTGGTTTTGGAACTAATTCTCATACTTTGTTTCTTTCAAACTCGTTAAGCTCTTCTTGCATTGCTATAATCCAATTTTCATCATTTAAAGCTTGATAAATGCTTGTTGGTTCAATTGTAGAAATGAAAGCATAATGACCACATGAATTTTGTTAGCATAATTACCCCTTAGGTAATTTCTTTACCTAGGGATATCCCATGAACTTTCTAATGTTTGCAAAGTTTTCCCTTTCTTTAGTGAGGTTCACTTCCTTGGACCATCCAGCAAATTTCTGTGAGTTTTCATCATCTGTCTATTCATAACTAAGTCTCTTTTTGCTGGTTTGACCTGTCATTCTCATGAAATTGGTCACAGATTCTCCTGAATTGGAGAATTTACTCAACATACTATTTAATATCTCTATCTCTTTCTTCAAATTTCCAACCTCCTTTTGTAGAGATTAGATTTCTTTCTGCTAGTATAGAATTTACTTTAATAGTTACATCAAAGTATCTTTTCTTTTGAGTAAGTTTCTAGTTAAGTGATTCAAACTCACTGAAGAGAGAGTTGTATGATTGTTGTAACTCATTAAACTTTTTGCATTTGACACAAGTGCTATTTGATCTTGGAGAGTCAAAATTATAAGAGTAGTAGGAGTTTATCTCTATCTCCAATTTCATTGTGCATTGCTCTTTGATGGTGGTGCATTGCTCTTTGATGGTGGTTTAATATGTTGATTCATTTTTCATTGGGGCCATGCAGCATATTCTTGCAAGGAGTCCAACTTCGTTGTCACCTTTCTCACTCGAGCATTGTCCCTAATTAGTCTTCATCATTCATGTACATTCCTCTAGCTTAGTTTCTTAAGGACTCCTTGATGTGTTTCTTTTCTTTTCTGTCATCCTTCTCATTTATATTTACTTTTTTTCATTGGGACACTCAGGAGACATGTTTTTGATCTCTCCACATCTATAGCATGTAGAGATATCCTTCTTTCTTTTAGCCATTTTCTTCTCATGTCTAGGTTGTCTCCTTGAGGTGCTGCCTTTGCTGCTTCTTTCAAACTTTCTAAAATTTCTAACTAACATAGCCATATCATCTTTAGATTATGATGCCGGATCACTACTGCTTTCTTTGGTTACTTTCAAAGCAAAACCTTCCTTTGGTTTTGTTGGCTCCTCTCTTTTTTTTTTTTATTATCTCCTGGACATTAGTAAGCTGATAAGACCATCCACTAGAAGAGTGTTCACATCCTTTACTTCCTCTATTATTGTGATCTTTTGGTTCCATGATTTTGGTAGCACCCATAGTATCTTCATCACTATTCAGAGTTTGTGACTTCTTTTTCCAAACCTTTCAAAGTGTTAGTAACTTTAGAAAAACAAGTATACATACATTTTTGATATACTTTCTCCTTCCTTTATCCTAAAGTTTTCGAGTTCTCCTATCAACATATTTCTTCTAGCTTCCTTGGCTTGTGAGGATCCTTCATATATAGACACTAATTTATCCTAGATACCTTTTGGAGTAGTGCAAGAGCATACTCTATCAAACTCAGATGAAGTTAGTCCATAAAATAAAGAGTTCATAGCCTTTGCATTATTTTGGACTGAGGTGGCTTCCTCTTTGGTCCATGCATCTACTTCAATAGTGGAAAGAGTGATTCCAACTTTAATAGCTTTCCAAGACTCCATATCATGAGCTATAATGAATTGCTTCATCCTCAACTTCTAGTAAGCAAAGTTTATTCCATCAAATAGGGGTGGTTGGGTAGACAATTGCCCCTCGGTGAATATTTTTATGCGGATGATGGGCATGTCATTGGATCACTACAAGTATTTATGTAGTCTGTTCTGATATCATTTGTTGGTCCCAAAGATTAGGCAAAAAACTAAGTGGGGTGAATTAGGTACTTAAAAAATTATTACTCAACCCCTTTAGGATTAATCATCCCTTTAGCAATCAATCACTTAATCAATGAATGATCAAATAAATAAGACACAATGATTTTTATAGTTGTTTGAGTAAATACTCTACTCTACTCTTCCAAGAATACTTTTCTCTTAGTGTCTTAGGTTCCACTATTCCCAATAGCAGAAATACAATAATGCTCCAGCACTCTTCTAGATTCTAGTTGTAGTGGGCATGACCATAGTGCTCCTAGCACTCTTCTAGATTCTAGCTCTAGGGGCGTATTCACAGTGCTTCCAGTATTCTTCTAGATTCCAACTCTAGGGGGCATGATTAAATAGATCTTGTCTGCACTCAGATAATTACAGCTCTTCTTAAGTCTAGTCTCAAACATTAGCTCAAGGAACTTACAAAGAATGAATATCAGAAGTTGAAGTACAAGTATTTCTCAGTAAGGACAGGGAAAGATTTCTGAAAATTTAATATAGAAGTAAATGATTTTCCAAAAAGGTAGTTGTGAGACTTCAGAGAAAGTTGAAAAAGGTTTGAATGAAAGGCTCTTGACACTTGAAGAATAGCAGAAGGTTTAGCTCAAATCTGTAAATGCTCTTAAAAGGATTTTTGAATGATTTTCTTGATACTTTGTTAGCTCCTCATGCTCCAACGATCTTTATTTATAATTGCTTTGAATTTCAGCCATTGGTCATATGTGAGCTCCATTAATGACAGAATCTGATTAATGTATTTGAATTCTTTGACTTTTGCTTAATCCTGATTTGTTGAAATGTCTGCAACATTGATCTTGGAGAAGATAATTTTAAATTTCTTACTAAACTTTGATCAAGATATTGCTGCCATGGTTGACTCTTTCGTCAATATGAAAAGGGCTTTATTAATGCTGAGTGAAGACCAATGATTCAACTTTACCATTGTCCATCTCTTACTTATGATAGATGAATTATCTGTTCAGCTATTCATAAGATAAAGTTCCTTCATCTTCTGGTTTATCTTTCATAAGTAACAGATGAATCATCCTTTTTGGTGCTTTGTCTTGTGGTTTGTCTATTGAACTATAGAAGCATAGATGACCTGCTTCTTTAGGGCTTCATCTATCGAGTTATTTATTATAAGTAACAGACGGAATGTTGGAGCGTAGATGTATTTTCTTTATTGCTTCTTCTGATGGGTTGTTTATTATAAGTGATAGACTAAGCTTTGAGGTGGAGATGAATTTTCTTCATGGCTTTGTCTATTTGGTTGTCTGTTGTAGATAATAGATGAGCTTAGTTGAATAGACAAATGCCATCGCTTTGCTAGATGAACTTTTTGCTCCACCATACGACCTTCATTTCTCCGCTCTATCTATTCACAGCAGACGATCATTAACTTGTGAAGTTTTTGCTCTATCATACGACCTTTGCTTCTCTTCTTTGTCTATTTATAACAAATGATCATTGGCTCAACTGTGGTTTGCTTATGATAAACAAAGTCTATTGTATGCACATTGCTTTGCATACATCACATATAATTTTCCACTTCGATAGACGGATGGAAACAACTGAATCATTTTCATTCATGCTTTGTCTATAACAACACTTTATCTTTTGCTTCTTTACTCTCTCAAGCCATAACTCCTTGGAATATGTTTTTTGTGCTTATTTCTCCTAAGACCTACGATTTGATTCTGCATACTAAAATCTTGGCAATAACCATTAGTACATAATCTTTAATCAAGTTTTGTTTGTCATCGAAACCATACATTTATATGAACAAAAATAGTCATTGAAAAGAACAAATCATTACCAAATACTGCATACCTTAGAGATTTGAGATAATGCCCCGCCTTGGGGCCTATGCATTTTACCATTACACCCCCCCTCCACCCACCCCCCCTCCCCAATTTCCCATTTCTAATGGGAATATTTTGCTTAAAATCTGGCGGAGACTGCCCTGAAATATTAGGATCTAACCTAGCATAATTTAATCATATAATTTTACAAGTTTCATAATCATAAAACAAGAACATTAACCACCATATTATCAACACACATACCCACAACAACCTACCTAGTTCAAAACTGAATCATGATGGTAATATACATCACTAAGATCATACTGATCCATTCACTATTTCATACTTAATTATCATGATTACATGCCAATACATTTCTTTTTTACATCATTATACGTCATTTAAAAGTTCTTAATTACAATCATACAAATACATTATGGAATTACAATCCTAGTACATCATACCATTAAAGGTTTCTTCAATCTTTCCCATAAGCCCCAACCCATAGTTAGGATTCTTTACCTGACCTGCTGGCTAAAAATTAAAACAAGAAGGTGTGAGTCCGAGTAACTCAGTAAGTAGGCAAAAATATAAAACAATAATAAATCAGAAACCACATGTTCTTACTTAGAAAATGAGTACAAACTATTAAAGAAACCACAACATGAATATATATCCAAGAGGCTCAAGTTCTCACCAATTCAATATACATTCTATGCTCTTCAAGCATACACGCATTCAATTTACTATTAGCATAATCATGGGATATCATTGTTGGGATTATTGTACAATTTTAATGACATCAAAACTTGCAGAAATACTTGATTTATGCTAATGATGCTTGAAATGAAGAAATATATGCTTGGATTGTAAGTGATTTATTAGGATATCATTTATGCAAGAATATACATCTTGATCCATATCGTATTCAACTTTATTTGTTATTCTATAATGCCTTGGATCATATGCTAATGTGCTTTAAAGAGTATATTCATGCTTTAAAACTTATGCACATCTCATTTGGATAATTATATTATGATCAAATTAACAAGTAGCAAAAGTGCAAAAATTTCTTAGTGCAGGAGCGCTGCTATAGTGATTTTGCTATAGTAAAATGCTACATTACTACTAAGTTCTAGATGAAGTAAAATTGCTCAAACAAAGCTATTTAAATAAATTACAATGCTACAATGACTTACGAATGAATCAGCTATAGTAACCTTTAGACGATTCTGCTACAGTAACCGTTGGGCGATCTACAATGCTTGCTATAGTACCTACAGACAAATTGCTAGATGAATTGCTATAGTAAACCACTATAATAACCTTCAGATTAATATGCTATAGTAGCTACCAAATGATCTATAGTGTTATAGTACCTATAGACAAACTGCTAAGACAAATTGCCAGATGAATTATTACAATGATTTGCTATAGAAACTTGCTATAATGATGGCTACAGACAAATAGGCAGATGATCAATTTGTCTGTAATTAACTATGAACAAAATGGTGCTACAGTGATTTGCTATAATAACTTGCTACAGTGAAAATTCATTATTTTCAAATATAAAAAATTCAATGCTCTACAGCAACTGCATCTTGCAACAATCTTCTTCCAAGTAGACCATAACTTTTTGGATTGTATAAATAGCTAATCCATTGAAGAGAAGAAATGCTTGTGGGTTCTAAGTGCTAAAAACAAATCAAATATTAAGAAACCCATTCAAATTTTTAGGTGCAGAACTACAAATATTTGCTCTAACCATCTACCACATTTTAAAAAGCTTAAATTGCATAGATTTTGAAATATGCTTAAAGACATCAATCTAAATGTTTTATTAAAAATCTCATACTATTCGAAGAAACAGAGCAAAGGCAGTGGCTAGCTTCAGATAGAAGAAGAAGTTTAGAAAGAAAACCTTTGTCCAAAAATGAAAAAGTCTAGATTTATCCAAAACTTACTTCAGACAATTAAAAGATGAAACTACTTTGAGCGATGGATAGCTAGAAAGAAACTTTGTCCAATGAATGTAAGATAGAGAAAAGACTTTGTCTGATATTAACTTTAGATAAATGCAATAAAGCAACGAACAAAATGGAGTGACTGAGTTTGTCAAAATTTATTGTCGTCTTTCCAAATCCATGAATCAAGTCAAAGCTACAACATAACAGCTATTCACCTTCTTTTATGATAAGGTCAGCACTACAGAATGGCTCTAAGCAAATGAGAATTAATTAGAAGATAGCATTTTCAAATGGGAGATTATCAGAACAGTCTTCTACATTTATTCCTGCTCATCTACCTTTATCTCTGCATTCAATGAAGACATCTTCCTCCAAAGGGTCAAGTTTTCAAGAGAGCTATTTAAGGAAAAGAAGTGGGATGATTTAGAGGAGATGAAGGAGAATTTTTCAAGAGCCTAAATCTTCTACAAAGCCTTCGACCTAAGGCCAAGAGTTTCTCTTCTAAATATCTATTTAAGAGCTTCAATCTTCAAAATCTTTAAGGCCTTCTTCTTCATACATTAAGGGAAGAACTTCTACAACACAGAGAGCCATTCAAATCTTTAAGTCTTCACCTGTGCTTACATTGAGAAATTTATAAAGTGTGCTTAACCTTATTCTTATATCTTTGTAATTTCATTGAGCTTATAGTGTGGATCAGACTCATGAAGGGTTGTAATTGTCTGTTGAGACAAGAGCCACTGAGTTACGCCCCCTGGAGCTAGAATCCAAAAAAGTGTTAAGAACACTAGTTTACTCCCCCCCAGAGTGGATTTATAAGAGTGTTGGAAACACTGTGTTTATGTTTTATAGAGCTAGAATCTAGAATAATATTGGGAGTATTGATTGTTTTCCATTATATGGGATATAGTGAAACCCAAGGCACAAGGTGGTGTGCTCTTGGAAGAGTAGAGTAAGATAATGACGGTTGCCCAAACTACTATAAAAATATTATATGTATTATTTGTGTGATTGCTTTACTTTTCTTGCACATTACTACTTTATTATTTATCTTATATTGTATCACACACAAGCACAAAAGGAGAGAGTTAATTCAACAAGGGGTTAAGCAAATCATTTTTATAAACCCAATTCACCCCTCCCCTCTTGGATTAAGCTATCCTTTGGGATCCAACAATCACTTATCCCATTTACTCTATCCATTCACATCATCATAATAGGAGACTTAACTAGGGCTACTTACGATCCCTATCAATCCATATAAAACAAAATATAGCCATATGAAATATATTATCCATCATAACCATGGGATATTTTTTATCCGTAACAACTAGACATCCATGCACAAGAATAAGTATCATAAGGTACATTGACATGGGATACTTTTTATCCCCAAAATCACACATCCATATCAAAAACCAAATACTAATAGTTTCAATTCAAGGGATACTCACTATCCCTAACATTCACATTTTCATAAAATTATATAAACATTAATATTTAATGAAACATGGGATATCCACAATTCCTTAAATATACAAACATGCTTGAATACAATACTGGGATAATCTATATCCCCATCCATGCATTCAATAAAAAGAAAATGCCTACTTATCTTATATTGAGATTCATGTCATAACTCCTCAATTTAGCCTCCATTCAACCATTTGGCTTTCATACAATTGTCCAATGGATCACACACACATATATCACACATCACAATTCAATCTATACATGCTTCTCATATGAAAACAATTTTAATCATTCATTCAAGTCAATTAAATAGGATTTCTATATGCCATAATGTGTCCATATCATTGTCCATTTCTAGGTGCTTTTCTAAACACCTTTCCAATGCATCATTTCTTATCTAACATCATTTATATAATTTCCCTTCCATGTATGCATCACTTACTTTATTTGTGTGCTTATTTCATGGCCCCTTAAAAGTTACTATAAGATTCTTCAAATACACTTTATTTTAGTTTCTTATTGGGGCAATTCATCAAACATTTAATAGGCAACATTTAAATCATAAGATTTTACTACGGTATTTCAAGGGAATTTCATTCCCAACATTATATGTTTATCATACACATGATTATTAGTTCAATAATTGTAAAAACAGGCTAATTAACTCCTTAATTTAATCAAATTGTTACTCACATGCCCCATACACAAAAAATCTTTCCAACCTCTCAATAATTTGCTACTCACTTCATGGATAACCATAAAATCAATGTTTTTACTTTCAATGAAGTGCCAAAACACTATAAGTTATCCCTTAATCATTTCCCCCATGGTTCTTATAACAGAACCCCATCATTTCCTTTAAAAATCACTATTCATAATACCTTAATAATGTCAAATCAATAATTCAAATGGGAAAATGGCGTCTACCTTGACATTAACATGTGTCTTCCTCCCTAGAACAAAGATTTAACTCCAAATCTCTAAGGACTCTCCACCTTTTTCAGTAAAATGTAATTTTTCTCTTCTTCCACCACTCAAATAAGTTGGGATTTGAGTTTTGAGAGCATAGATGAAGGATTGAACGCTTAAACTAGGATTTTTCCTAGCAAAATCACACCAAATGGGGTCTAGGGACATGGGGTAGGGCATGGGAAGAAGAAAAATGGAACGGGATGAAGAAAACCGGGATGGAATGGCTTTAAAAAGCCAACTAACCAACTTACCGCCGACCGGCGTAGTGACCTCGGATTCTAGCTCCACAGCACTAGCTCTACTAGATGCCATCATGCCCTTTTTTTGTGGTCCAACACCACGGCTTCCAATCTAGCACCACAGCATAGCTTCTTGCTGCCCATCCATGCTCCACATGCAAGAAATGGCGCCGCGGCTCTAGATTTTTGAGTCTTAAACCTAATTTTTGCTACCCCACTTATTTCCTCCATTTTCTACATTCTATTGCTTGACTTTTTCTCATATTATTTTCTTATTTTTCTTATACTTTTCACCATGATTTTCCCTATTATTTTAACACATTGAATTGTGTAATTTGCCTCCTCAACACATTAGTAACTTATGCATTCATATACATTTTGCTCCCAATGATACTTAAGAATTTTCTCCCAATTGACTATGTTCAAGTCATGCAAACACTCATCTAAAATTCTAATTTGCACAATCTCATTTAATTCACATCTAATTCATATACACATGGATCAACTCAATTCAAAATTAATCTTTTCCACCTCAAAGCATCTCAACAAAAAATTTCTACCCTCCATTTTCAACACCCTACCCCATGGTCAAAACTCGAGTGTTACATTTGGGCAATTACTTTAGTTCCACATTAGCTTTTACTTCCTCTAATGATGGTTCTTCTTCAAGTGCTCCCACCTTATTACTAGCTTTCTCTTTTGATAACTCTTCTTTCTTCTCCTCCTCTTCTTTCCTTTGTGCATCTTGATCTATTAATGTTAGGAATGATTATGGCTCATTAGGCTTCTTTGGAGACTCCAATTCTCTACCACTCCTTACATTATAGCATTGCATTGCTCCCCTTGATTCTTCTTAATGTTGATTGTTGACAGAATTTGCAAGTTGACCAATTCGGTTTCCAAAGACTTGAAAGATGCACACATTTTTCCCATATCTGTCTCAAAGGTATCAAGTCTTGCTTCAGTTCTATCATGTCATGTCTTCCTTCACTCTTAGCCAATTTTGATTGACTTTCAATTACAAAGGAACTCAAAAGATCCTCAAGTTATGATTTCTTTTCTGCTGGTTGAGATCGATAAGGAGGTTGAAAACCAGCAGGAGGGTTTATGGCATTCCTAGGATTCCCATAAGAAAGATTTTCAAGTTCACCAACTAACTTTTACAACTACCCAAGTAAGTTTCCTACTTGCTTATAGTATTCAAATGCAGAAGTAAATAACTGTATACAAATATTGATGCCTCTAATAGACTAGTTTATACGATGTTAAGGAATAGTAAACATAATAAATATAACATTAGCAATAAAATTCAATCTCCAAGAGTGGTTTAAAAGCTGACTTTGAATTCTTGTTAGAGTGAGGCATAGTGGAGTTGATCTTATGGAAGAAAAACTTTTAAAGAATGAGTAAATGCTCTCTTTTCTTTTTATTTTTCAAAAACTTCTAATTCCTTCATTCCCACTTAACTCTTTTTATATTGATGCTTCTAACTATTGCTATTGTGGTAGATGAGGCTCATTAAATGCGAGAAAAGGTTTGAATTTATGACTATTGAACCATTTTGCATGTTTTCAGAGTTTATGAGATTATAATATCAGATTGTCTGATATTGGATTTTGGAGGCCTTTCGCGTATATGACATATCGCTGCATCTTTGGGTTTTCCAAAGTTGAATTCCAATGCCTCCGAAGTGGCACAAACATAACGAATCGTGTTGGAACCATTAAGGGCTGACTCTGAAGTGCTTCTTTATCTCTGAAGTACTTATCCTATGACGCTAAGGAACTAATTCCAAAGTACTTCATTTGGCTCCAAAGTGCTCTTTCTAATTCTAAGAAGTTTGATATCTGACTCTGAAGCACTTCATTGTCTCCAAAGTGTTTAATCTGTGATTCCAAATCTATACAATGCTTTGTTATACAGAAGTTGACTCTGAAGAAATCTATTATCTCCTAAGTACTTAATCTGCAACTCTAACACTATACATTTTCTAACTCCGACGAGTCATTTTCTCTAAAGACTTGTTCTGCTAACTCCAAAGTCCTTGTCGTCTATCTCTGAAGTGCCTTATCAACTACAAAGAGCTTGTCAACTTTATCGACTCTGAAGTTATTGAGCTTGTAATTCCAAAGAGATTGTCTTTACTATCTAAAGTTCTTGACTAACTCCAAAATTATTGAACTGTGACTCCAAAGTTCTTTTAATAATTTTAAAACTTTTGTTTTATTCAACTAAGTTTTCTTTTGAGTATATTTTTGATTTCTATCCATGGTTATCTTGAGCATTTACTTGGTTTCTTCCTCTGAAAGGTTTCTTTATGCTTGAAATCATTTGAAATAACTTATTTAATCATTATCAAGGTTGTTCTCAAGGTTTAATTGAAAAATGTTTCTGCAAGCACTTGAGAATAAATTTTTAGTACCTTAATGTTTTAGTCATGTCTTCGTTGATCATCAAAACATGGTTAGTAAAGAATGTTCATTATCAAAATCAGGTTAGATAAGAGAGTGTGTTCACAATAGCACACTTTGTCCGATCATTAGTCTTTAACTTTGTCTTCGTCTTCCACTTTGCCTGACACTGTAGTAGTACTATAGCATTTTACTATAACAAAATTATTATAACAACGCTCCTACTCTTAGGAATTTTTGCACTTTTAACACATTATTAACTTGACATTTTTCATTAGATTTCCATTATAAATCATAATATAATTATCCATATGAAGTTTACATAAGTTGTAAAGCATGGATATGCAACTTTAATCATTATTTGTTTTTATAAACTCATCTAAGCACTAATTCTTTTCATTCAAAAATATATCTAGACATATATCAAAATGTATATGCTTGCATAAATGATATCATAATAAAGTACACATATTTCAAGCATATCTTTCTACATTTCAAGCTTCCTATACTAGAAGCATCATTAGTATAAATCAAATTTTAAGACAAGTTTTATTGTCATCAAAATCATACAATAATCCCAATAGTAGCTTCCTCCAATTGTAGAAAATTACATTTTCTTCCTTCACCATCCACATAGTTGAAAGTTGGGTCTAAAGACAAGATCAAGTGATTTTTCATCTAACAAAGGTAATTTCCTAGGTAAAATGGCAAGAAGTTCATTGTTAGAAGATTGGGGAATGTAGGAAGAAACCCAATCTTCTAACCATGAACTTCTTGCCATTTTACCTAGGAAATGAAATGGAACGGCATAAAAAAATGGACCACCGACTTTATTCACTGCTTGGTGTGGAATTTGGGCACTGTGGGACTAGAAGTTTTGGACGCCACTTACCGACCACATTTTAAACCTCCTCAACTGTTGCTCCTCCATTTGGTGCTGCGGCACCAAGTGCCACTACCGTCTTCTCTAACTATTTTTCAACATTGTTTTGTTCCTACTTTTCTCATATGTTTTTGTCATGATTTTTCTCATTTATACTCATTAAAATACACAATAATTCTCTCAATTACATAAAAATTCATGTACAATTATATGGAGTCTTAATTAACCTTATTATATAATCACTTTCTTCATGATTTCACAAGTCATCCATATGCATAATGGAACAAAAAGTTTCCTCTCCTCAATTCATTCCCATTTATAGTTAGACTGACAATCAAGTAAATAATTACCAAAAAAATTAACACCCTAGGTGTTACAAGTATGCTGCATATTTGATAATTGACTGCACAATTTTGAAACTTCAACTTCTATGCTAGGGGATGATGCACTCCTTTGTCTTGAGGAACTAGGCCATGAAGAATTTGATGGCTGAGAAGGGCCTGCTCCATTTATTGCCTCAGTTCACCTTGCAAAATTCCTAATCAATGCAGTTGTGATTGGTGGCCTTGGGTGTTGAATCTCTTCATTAGGACTAGTAGTCACACCTGCTTGCAAACACAATTCATAAATTAGTGAGGGATGAGCTGTTAAGTCTAAACCCTCTACTAAGCTGGATTTTAATGATGAATATAATTAAATGATAAATATAATTAAATAACTAAGTTTTGATGAAAAACAAACAAATGAGTGAAGAGTTATGGTACTAACAAGTTATTTTCCATATGATGCAGCGTTTATATATCAAAATAGATTAAGGAGAGTAACCACAAGCAATAAATAGGGTTAATTGTAAGTTTATTGCATTAAGCCTTCAAAAAAGATAATTTAAAAAGAATACTCAAGTAAAAATTACTCAGAAGTAATTCAGAATTATTCAGAAGTACTTCATAGATAAATCAAGACCCTTTAGATAAGACATGAAACTTAAAAGTTCAGAAGTATTCAAAACTACTCTAGAACCTCTTCAGAAACAAGTCAAAACCTTTTTAAGAGACAAAGTGCAATCCTCAAAATTAACTCCAAAGCAATCTTACACTTTAGACATAGTTTAGAAGCATTCCTTAGTCTCTAGAAAGACGTTAGAAGTAAAATGCTCTACTTCAAAAAAAGCTTATGTACACAGAAGTTTGTCAGAAGAACTTTAGAAATACTTCCAAGACTCAGAAATACTTTAGAAGTCAAATAATCATGGTACAAAATATGTTCATAAAAAATATCTACACTTAGAACCTTATCAGAAGCAATATAAAATATCGGCTTTGCAATTAGAAGTTCATTAGGCGAACTTTGGAAATGCTTCAAAGTCTCAGAGATGTCTCAGAAGATTGACAATAGTGAGATAGAATAAGCTCAGAAGAAGTTTCTAAACTCAAAACATTATCAGTGGATTTTCAGAAGTAATACAAAAGGCTGTTAGGGGTAACTTTAAAAAGCTAAGAATCAAGAAGAGTATTAGAGGCTACATTCAACCTTTAAAAGATCTTCAGAAGCCAAAATAGAACCGTTGATCACCTTTGATACCTAGACTTAATTCAAAAATTCTGAAAAGGTGCTTCAAAAACTCTGATAAAAGGTGAATCAAATAGTAACTAATAATAAGACAATGTCAGAATTTCTGAAGACTTATCTCAAAAGTTCTAAAGCTAGACAACATGTAAAAAGTCATACCAAATCTACCAAATGCTTGAAAAATTACAAAAGTAGCAATGACTATAATCTCCTTCATAGCTTATAAAAGAATAATTAAAGCAACACACAAAAAAAAAACAAAAAAATATAGAAAAAGAGAAATTTCTGACTCAATTGGGTACAAGAGCATTCAACTTGTTCTTCAACTCCAACTGCTTCAACATTGTCAAAGCATTAAAAGCCAAATTTGCTTCACTTTCAAGGAGTTTGGTACATATATCTTTATTGCTTACATTGTACACATATTTAAGCTTTTAATTTCTATACAAATCTACCTAAGTAAGAGGTACCAGTCTATACATTTATTTTTAGTATCTGTTAAAGCAAGCAAGGTAATTGCTATTTATGTATTGAGAAAAGCAAGTAGAAGGACTTGCTGAAAGTGTACAAGTTAGTTGGTGAGCTCTGAAAACTAAGAATTTAGTTGGTGAGCTCAAAAAACTAATGTATATTTGATCAATTTGATCAAAGTGTTAGTGGAACCTGAGATTAGTAGCGGAGACTAAATCAGAGAAGTGGAACAGGAACTCAGGAAGGGCCAAACCATTATAAATCTTGTGCACTCGTGCTATGAAATTTACTTCCTCTTATTTTAAGCACACTTCTTAAGTTATTGGCCAAAATTTTTGAAGGTTCAAACCCCCCAGAAACTAAGCGAGTCCTCCCCCTTTGAATGATGCATTCTATATCCTTTAATATGCCTTCCTAAGTTGATTGAGAGACCTATCTAAATGGCATAATTTAACACTGATCTCTCCTTAGTAACCTCAGTGTAGTGATTCAAAGGGAGCAGCTTCATAGTGATGAAATAATGCCAAGCCTCGCCCTTATGTTTTAGCCCTACAAACAAAAAGTTGATCATAGTGGCTTCCTTTCTCTTTCATTGAGTGGCTGGATGTGAAAGGAAACTAAGAAATCTCATCATAGTTCAATCCTTGGTCCACTAGGGCAGAATACTTATAATCTTCAATGTCTTGAAGCTTGTACATCTTGTTTATAATTGTTCTATGAGACAACTTGTCTCTCACAGGTGCCTTCAATTCTTAATGCTACATAGTGTTGGCATAAAATTCCCTTATCACTAGGATAGGGGGTGCACCTGCCTGCTTGGTGAATTCTTCCCAACTCCTCTCCCTAATGATAGTGTGAAAGAATCTTAATGGGTTTTAAAAACCCATCTCTTGTATGCACTTCTCCCAAACTATTGAATTACAAAACCTTTTCATTGTTTTGCCACTACAACACCCTGACCTCTCAGGATTATTACTCCTTTTTACACTGCAAATACATATCATTATATCATGATTTTCCCATGATTATACCATGATTTTCCCATTTCCAGAATGGGGTTACTTTGATACCATTTTCTAATTTACCTACTTTCTAATAAGATTTCTACTAAAATTTGAAAGAGTTTTCCCTAAAAAATAAGATTAGAACCTGATATACATCATAAATCAACATAATAATTTAATTAATAAACATAAAACATGACCCATTTTATCCATAGCCCAAGACGTGCCTTACACCATGATGGCACTACACCTTAGGGGAAACATTTCATGTTATCACAATGTTATACATCATACTCTAAGACATGCCAGTCCATCTCTTTAATACATTAATTAAAATTTTACACAATTATACAAATTCATGTTTACATAATTATATAATGGGATTCTAATCCCAATAATTCATCATCCCATCCATAAGTCTTCAGTCTCTCTCATAAATCTTTTGCTTGAACTGTTAACTAAAATTTTAAACAAGAAGGCGTGAGTCCGGGCAACTCAATAAGTAGTCATAAATAATAAATAATAAAATAACCAATTCACAATTTATAAAATTTGATCCAATCATGATCACAGGCATAATACACCAATCATACTCTGAAGACCATGTCCTCATTATCCCAATCCAATAATCAGGGGATGACACTCATCTCCTGATCCTAACTAGCCATTTGATCCTCAATGAATACCATACTGCTCAATCATCCATCCAAAACATAACCTCTTCTCAATAAAGAGAACCTATGTTCACCAAATTATACCAAATAGGAGATTGCAATCATTCCCATCCAATCAATCTATCTCATTTTGAATCAATCTTAAACTTTAACATATACAAAGGAATATTCTCTATCCCGCATATTAGACATTCATTTCGAACCAAAACATCAATTAATTCAATACAAGGGATACTCATTATCCCACACAAACCAAATAGCATCAATTTTGAACAAAGATGGGATAGTTATTATCCCCAGCCAAAACATACAAGCCCAAAGTTGAATCAATGGGATATTTATTATCCCCAATCAATCACACATTCAATCAAAGCAAAGGGGTGCCTACTTACCTTAGGCCTTTAGCTTCAAATCACTTTCCTCCATCTCTGTCTTTTCATCCTTCTTAGATCATCCTGTATAGGGCCACAATCCCATTTAATTAACCATTTGTAAACATGTACTCAATACATTATATTATCATTTATTTTATAGGCAATTTAAGGCTATAATCATTAAACATGTGATAAGTATCGGTTAAACTAACATTTTCCAATAGGGCATCATAAGAATTCTTCATTTCCTATTACATTTATCTTGTAATTAACATGATTAATACTTAAATATCATTAAAATGACAATTAGGCCTTTCCTTCAATCAATTACTTTAGAAACTCCAATTTGACCTAAACTAGATCATAGTACATAATCCATTTTATCGATCCAAATGATCCCAAAAAGTCTTAAAATATCATAAAACATAAATTAATCATTTTCCCCATGTTTAGTGCATCCAATTATACATTTTTCCCCAATTTTCTCTATGCATAAAACCCTAAAAGCATGAAAACCCAAATTTACATTGGGGAACCCTAATTTAACAAGTCCAAACCCTTTTTAAGCATGCATACAACATTTCCCCCATGATTTCTACATTAGATCCATCATTTTTCTCCAAAATTCCTAAATTTACAAAATCCTAACTTAAGAAAATTTGAGACAAGGAGGGAAAAACCAACTTACTGCTCAATCCATGCATGGCTTTCTCCCATTAACGAGGATCTGAGCTCAAAGCTTCAAGTGGCCCACTCCATTTGAAGGAAATTGAATTTCTTCCATTTTTCACAGTTTAACGAGCTAAAATTTAAGGTTAAATGAAAGATCACATGATTTACTAGCTAGGTAAGATGATTTCCTAGCTAAATACATAAGAAACAAAGCTAAACAGGTTATGGCATGAAAGGGGAAGAAACAAAACGAATTGGGAGAAAACGGAATGAAATGGTGGGTGAAAAGTTGGTTCCCCCCTTTTATAACCACCTAACGGCACCACCAACATCAGGTTGGGTGCTATTGGTGCCACCCCGCTACCCAAATGCCCATTTTCCATCATGATCTGGGGCCACCAGCGCCAACTTACTATCGGCCAGGATATGTTATGTTTTTGTATTTATCTATAACTTTCTCATAGAATATCCAAATTAAGTGATCTTTATTGCATTAAAAATATAATTTCATGATCTATAACTTTTATGCTGAGAAGTTTTCTAATTTATTCTCCAAGTATGAGTAATTTGGTCTCAAATTGACATATTATGTTTCAACCCAATTCACAACTCTAGAAATAGCCGTAGTATTTTAGCTCTAACTTCCTCATATGATATCCAATTCTTCTTGATTCATTGTCTGAGAAATTTCAAAGGCTATGACTTTTATTTTGAATACATGTTATTAATCATTTATATTATATGCCAAAATTTATGTACAAGTGATGCCTAGAGTGTTTCCACTTCATTTTCTCATACACTAAGCTCAAATTACACGTTATATTCAAAATTTTCTTCTCATGCACTTAAATACCAAGCTTAATAACTTTCCGATTTTTCACATTAGTCCATATTTATCATACCCTTAGCAATATTTCCCAATACTTTATCATTTTAACGCCTGAGGTGTTACAGCCACTTACAAATGTAGGCTTAGTTGAGGAACTTAACCCTGCAATTCTCTGTCTTTTGAGGGCATATTGGCAGTGTAAATTTGTAACCACTTTTCAACACACAAAGATTCACCTAATTCACTATCAAATCAATGATCACTCATAATGGCAATTAATTTCATGCACTAACCATCACTCTTTCAATAATCAATGCAAACATAAGTACTAGTCTTTCAAGAATTTCCATAAACAATGCTCATTCATTCCACTCTTCTCATTCGAGAATTTTCACAAATAGGTTGTATGCAAAACCTTCTTCTCACAATTCATCACAATTAACTCTTCCAATCTTCAACAATGTTATTTACGAACTTAGATTCAACTCTCATTCACAATTGATAAAGAGAAAACTTACTCAAACCCCTTAGGGCATGAACTTCCCCATGCCCAGCCTTGAAACCCAATGTTGAAGAAGAAGAATTTCAAATTTAATTTGAGGGAGAAGCTTGTGATTTGGAGGATTGAAGATGTTGTGAATTTGTTTGTGGAAGGATTAATCAAGAAGTTGACAATTGGGAGAGTTGATGTTGCTAAGAAATATGCTTGAAGTGGAAGGGAGAAAGCTCACAACACAAACAGCTTGCAATGAGAAGTAAAGATGGATGTTCAAACATAAGGCCACATATACCACACGGGCACCTAAAAGCCCATACAGTGTCCACCTTCATGTTGTGGGTGTTGTAGTGCCCAGGTTGGTCACCTATGCACCCAACTCTTTGATTATCTTGCATGTTCTTCACACATTGGGGGCTAGAGCACCTTGGTTGGGCACCTAAGCACCCAACTTTCTATCCACTTCTTTCAATTATTGATTTTTTTCTATGAAGAAGACTTTGTGAGTTGGTTCATTGGACTCCAATTCAAGTTCTTGACTTGCAAAATAACCATTAACACATCATGAAATGATAAAACCAACTAAAAACATGCATGATCAACTTTAAAATTAGCAAACTAAACCTAGTAAAACTCAATTAAACATGCAATTAGCAACTAAACTAATTTAGAGAATCTAAAGAAAGGAAGGGTTAGAAGCTTGGGTTACTTCCCAAGAAGCGCTTCTTTGATGATCAAAGTGAGTTTAATTGAGTCTTCCTCCTTCAAGGTGAATTCAGATCAATGGTGGTCTTAAAATGATCAACAACACTATCATAATATAGTTTCAAATGCTTTCCATTGAGTTTAAAAGTTCCTTTTGTCACTTTGATTTGAGCTTTCTAGGAAACAACCAAAGCCTTGAATTGTAAAGTAGCACCTTTTAGCCAAGGTGCAAACTCCTTTCTCTAAATGTGCTTATCATGTCACCTTTTGTCTACTCCTTATCGATCTTGTCATTCTCATAGGCTTCATTATGAAATTCATCTATCTCATTGATTTGCAGTAGATGATTCTCCCTAGCTACTTGCATGTCCATGTTCATCTATTTCATTACCTAATATGCTTTATGCTCTAATTCAACTAGAAGATGACATGCCTTCCCATAAACCATCATATAAGGAGACATTCCTATAGGTATCTTGAAAGTAGCTCAGTAAGCCTATAAGGCATCATCTAATTTCTTTTCTAATCCTTAAGAGAACCTTGAACTGTTTTCTCCAAAATTTGCTTCACTTCTTTGTTGGAGATTTTAGCTTGCCCATTGGTTTGAGGATTATAAGCAAGTGTTATGTTATGCTTGACTCCTTACTTTAATAGAAGAGCTTCAAATTGCTTATTGCATAAGTGTTCTTTCATCACTTATAATGTAGCTTGTGGAGTTCCAAACCTTGTGAAGATGTTTTCCTAGAGAAAATTCAGTACTACTTTGCGATTACTTGTTTGAGTTGCTACTGCCTTGATCAACTTTGGCACATAATCCACTGCAAGGAGGATATGTTTGTTGTTGTATGAAGATGAAAACAATCCCATGAAGTCAATGCCCAAAACATCAAAGAGATCCACTTCCATAATATTTTTCAAAGGCACCTCATTCATCCTTGAAATATTTTTAATTCTTTAGCATCTATCACATGCAACAACAAAAGCATGAGTATCCTTGAACAATGTGGGCCAATAATATCCTGATTGCAACACCTTTGTACTATTCTATTCCCTTTGAAATGTCCACCACACTCAAACGTATGATAATGCTTCAGAATATCTTCCTTGTCTTCCTCTAGCATACATCTTCTTATGATTTGATCAACACAAAGCTTATGAATTGATTCTTCCCAATAGTAATGCTTTACATCAGACAAGAACTTCTTCTTTTGATGATAAGACAAATCAGAAGGCATAATATTTCTTGAAAGAAAATTGACAAAGTATGCGTACCGGGGAGGAGATTTTGCTTATGTTATGATAAAGAGCTACTCATTAAGGAATTGATCAGTAATAGGGGGCTTTTTTAACTCATCTTTGTTGGATCCCGTAAGGTGGCTTAACCCAAGAGGGGAAGGGTCAGTTGGGTTTATAAAATATTATTGCTTAACCCTTATGAAATTAATTTCATCTTTTCATACTTGTGTCCTATGCAATATGAGATGAATAATAAAGTAATAAAGCACACAGAGAGTAAAGCAATCAAACAGATAAATAATAAGATTTTTATAGTGGTTCGTGCAACTTCACTACTCCACTCTTCTAAGATCACATTCTTCTTGTGCCTTGGGTTCTACAATCTCTAATAGTAAAAATACAAGTAGTGCTCCCAGCACTCTTCTTGATTCCAGCTCTAGGGGGCATAAACATAGTGTTCCTAGCACTCATCTGATTCCAACTCTAGGGGGCATAAACATAATGCTCCCAACACTCATCTGGATTTTAGCTCCAAGGGGCATAACTATAATGCTCCCAACACTCATCTAGATTTCAGCTCCAGGGAGCATAAACATAATGCTCCCAGCACTCATCTAGATTTTTAGCTCCAAGGGACATAACTATAATGCTCCCAGCACTCATTTGGATTCCAACTCCAAGGGGGCATATGTCATGCATCGCCTTCCGAGGCGCGATGCTACATTTTTCCACATAAATTCACTAAGATTTGTCTACTTTTAGAGTGGGGTGCTCTATTAAAAAATTAGCATAGTTTAACCTGAAATATTAGGGTCTAACCTGTACAATATTTATCAAATAAAATAAAATAATAATATAAACTCTAAAACACACATCTACAATCCTACAACCTGAGATCACCCAAATCATGATGGCATTATACATAATTGGGATCATATCATTCTAATAAAACATCAACAATACCTATCTATGACATGCCATACATTTGATCATACATTAATTGAAATATTTCCACTATAATTATACAAACCCAATTGGAATATAATTATACATCATTTGGAACTTTTGAATCCAAATATACAGTTACATACAATTTCCAAATTTGCATTACAATACCACACACATTTTCTATAAAATATAATAATGATCATCGTCTTGGGCTCCCTTGCTTGACCTGCCAGCTAAAAATATAAATAAGAAGGCATGAGTCCGGGCAACTCAATAAGTAGGTATAATTCAAAAATAATAATGAATCAAAATAGCATGCTCGAAACCAACACATAAATTTCATGACCATATTATCATACTTAATACTCATAAGAGTCTCATTTACATTATCAATTCAATCTCAAATAATTGCTTTCAATCATGCTAATATGCTTCATACATGCATATTTAACTTTATCAATTTCTACAAGTCATAATATCATTTCTATAAATTATTCTCACTATTACCCAACAATCAACTAGCCTTCCCATAAACAAAACATTAAGTATTCCAAACCAAGGGATATGCATTATCCCAAACATTCATGTACTCCCAAACCAAATACATATCAAAAATAAAGAAAAATGGGATACGCACTATCCCCAACCAAAACATAAATGCCCGGTTAAACAAATGAAGTATTTCATATAGTCGAAAGAAAGAGCCTACTTACGTTAGTGTAGAATCATAGCACCGCACCAGAAATTCTTTAAATTCTTCGATTCCAAATCCAAATTCAATTAGCCATGCATATATCATATGTATCACAAATTCAAGCCCACTTTGTTTCTTATTGAAGCAATTCGTCAAACATATAGCATACATCGCTTAACTTAACATTTTCATTAGGACAAAACCTCTAAATTCTATGTTCAGTTATACACAATCACTTTACAACTTAATTAACATTGAATTCGTTGTAACACTAAGTTAATTGAGTTCATAATCCATTCCAACCATTGCATAATGTCATTATATATGAAATCCCCAAATTACCATTCAATTAGATTACTATTTTCTTCATGGATCACAACATAATTTGGTTTCCTCATATCTAAAGCATGTCAAAAATACTAAAATTACTAATTAATCATCTTCCCCACAATTCTCACATCAATCCATATCCAAATTCCCAAAAAGTTACTATTCATAGAATGTAAGAAACCCTAGCAAAGCATAACTCATGATTTGTCATGTCAATCAAGCCCCAAATCATTACAGCCAATGAAATCAACATTTTCCCCATATTTTTATACATGAATCCTGACAAATTTTTGCCCAGAAATCACAGTTTATAGTTCAAATGTAACGCTAGTTAATAGAAAATCACAATTTTGGCTAATAAAAATAACTTAACATGAAATATAAGTATGTCTTCCATTCATAAATAAGAATTCATGCTCAAAGATGCCATTAATCCCTTCCACTTGCAACAAATTAGATCTTTTTCTATTTCCCATTGTCCAAATCATCAAAACCCAAGCCAAGAGGCATGCTTAAGTGATAGTTTACCTAGAAAAGGAATTTCCCAAGTTTAAATGGCATGAATTTGGGCTAAACAAGATGGGTTCCAAAGTTAGGGTAGAGAAAAGAAGAAACAGGATGAAATAAACAAAAAAAATGAGATGGATTTCAAGCTTAAAAAATCAGATTTTTTGGGTACTCCTACGCACCACAGAACCCTTGTCATGGCAAGGACTTGTTGGACAGGACAAAACATCAATTTTTGAAGCCTTGCCATAGTAGAGAAATGTCATATCACTGTAGGGAAATGCCTTGCTATGGCAAGGACTTACTGTATGCCCAAAAGTTGATTTTCTGGAGCCTTGCCGTGATAAAGAAAAGCCTTGCTGTGGCAAGGAAATTCTATCGGACACAGTGTTAGTAATCTTATCATAACTTTTACATATGATATCCAAATGACCTGATTTTTAAGGCATTAGAAAGATAGCTTCCAGAGATACGAATTTAATGTTAATAATATTTTACAAATAAGCCCAAAATCCTATCAAAAGTTTTGATAAAGTAACCAAATGTATTCATCTTGTTATTTTTTAGTCATTTGGAACAGTTTCAGTGTCTTAGTCATAACTTCCTCATATGATATCAGAATCAAGTGATTTTCTTCCATTGGATAGATAATTTCATGATATACAACTTCTATATAAAAATTATTTCAAATGAGTCCATTGTACCTATCAAAATTAGATCACAAATGATCCCTTTCTCAAATTCAGCATTTTCATTAGATACACTTGTGCTCCTTTAGTTTTCTTCCAAAATTTTCACTTATTCTCTAATCTATCATCAATAAACTATTAATCATTTTATTTTTCATTACTCTCATGCATAATCATCTCAAAATTTTCATTCAAGTAATTAAATAACACTCTCAAACTCAAGTAATAACCCATCCATTATAAGGGTTATTAAAATTCAGAATTCATAATTTTAAAAATCACCAATTGTCCCTTTCACATAAACCACTTCAAATGTCATAATATTCACTTACCACATATCATATACATGAAATGAAATATGTTCGTGCTATTCACCACATCATTTGAGGTCAATTGTCAAAAATCACCTATGCAGTTTTTTTTCACCAACTTTTTAACACCCCAGGTGTTACAACATAATTCTGGTTTCATGAGCTAACTAGAAACTCTACCCTTACACTTATTTTATGTATGAGGATACGCCTTTGTCTAGGCTATTAAAGCATGAATATATATGATAAAATAATAAGTACATTATAGTGAATTCAAACTCCCTTGAGATAGTGTTGATATAGCCTTGAAGCTCTTTAATCTTGGCAGCACTTGGGGTGAAAATAATTGGAAGACATGAATAGGGTTTCTTGTTGTTTGATTCTCCTTTGTTATTTATAACCCTCAAGCTCCTTGTTTCTTAATAATCTTTGGGAAAACTTGATTCTTGAATAGCTCCTTATAGAATGAAAGATCTTCCCTGGAAGTAGGCCTTGAATAGATAGGAAGTTGAAGCTCTTGAATGATATTTGAAGGTTGAAACTCTTGGCCTAGGGTTAGAAAGATTTGTGGATGGTTTGAAGCTCAATCCCCTTGCTTTTTCAACATTGAATTGTCTCTTAAGTTTCCTTTAAATGGAACTTCAAAAACATGACTATTGGAAGGAGTGAGAATCAATTTCGAGGGCTGCAATGTTTGGATTTGTAACCATTATGAGTCGGCAGGCGGTAGGCGTAGGAGGCTGGGATAATTGGTTGTGCGCTAGGCAATATGGCAGGTGATATGTCTAAGTGGTTGAGGTCATTTTCTAAGAAAACTCCTAGATGCATCTTGCTGTCCACCCATAGGCGGTACTGCAAGTGGTTGAGTCAAGTGATTGCGGCACAGGCGATATGGGCAGGTGATAGGTTAACCAGTAGGCGGATTCTTCGGATGAAGTACTTCATCAATAGATGGAAGGCAATATTTGCAGGTGGTTGTGATAGGCGATTGTAGTCTTGAACTCGACATTTTTATACTTTGTCACTTGTAAAACTTGGATATCAAAATATACTTATCCATATATAATTTATATAGGTTTTCAAGCATGGATAGACGATTTGAATAATGCTTTGAACAAGGATAAATTCATTTAGGTATAATTTCTTTTTCATGTGAGAGATCTCTCTATGAAGCATGCTTATGAGGATTTCATGCCCCGCCTCCCATGGCTATTTACATGATATTTCCTCACAATTATGCTATAATTTACCACAATTCCCCCACTTCTAGGGTGGGGTACCCGGGTGCTATTTTTGGATCGAACTGAGTCCTCCCGAGAAACGGATAGAGTTTCCCTTGAAATATCAGATTATACTCCTGTACAATCATTAATTAATTAAAATTACAATCTTAAATAATCACAAACATTAATATTATCTAACTAAATCATACCCATACCCACATTCATCTGCCCAAAATTGAAACCATCACGATGGCAATACATCTGAGGGAAATTCTATCATTCTATCACCATATTATAATTATTGAATTATGACTTGCCATTATATCTAATTATACATCATTTAAAATCTTTTAAACATAATCACATATATACATAGTAAATTTACAATCATACAATCCATTCTAGGATTCCAATCCCATTACATCATACTATAAGAAGAAATGTCTTCGTCCTTTACTCATCCTGCTCCAACCCACAATTGGAATTCCTTACTTGACTTGCCAGCTTGAAAGTTAAATAAAAAGGCTTGAGTCTGGGTAACTCAGTAAATAGGCTGAGATATAAAACCATAAGAATTAGAATTATTCAAAAATAGCATGTTCAACCCAAAACATGAATAAAACATAACCATACAGTCATATAATATATCAAGCCACCTACATAGCCGTAGGATATCACTTATGTCATCTTTACCACTCATTCACGACATCACAATAAGGAATTATACTTTCCCTATCAATTCATACAATGAAGGCACAATAATATAAAACATACTTTTAGATTTTAGCATGGGATACTCTATCCTTCTCATTTAATCATTCATACATGTATAATAAATTACACCACTATCATGGGATAGTTCTTATCCTATTACATTCGCTCAGAAACATCATACCATGATAATCATGAATTCTATTCAAAATAATCAAGGGATACCCGCTATCCCCCTGCAATCTTGTAATCACAAAGTAGATAAACAGCAACTTTAAACAAGTCTGGGATATCCACTATCCCTCATCTAAAACATCCATGCTCGGATACATTCAATGGGATAACTACTGTCCCCATTTATACATACATTCAAACAGAGAAAGGAGCCTACTTACCTTAATGGAGATTATTTCACAACTCCTCATGTTTTTAAGTTTGGATTCCCAAATCCATGCTCAATTGGTCCTATACATAACATATGAATCTTATATATTATTTGTATCATGATTTAATTTGCATGACAATTTCTTATCAAAAAATGAAATACCATGACCAAATCCCATAACCCAATCCATTTATAAGTTTACACATCTTAAGTGCCTAAATACATTCCAACATTAGCCATAAGGCTATATGACTTAATGCCCTTTATAATTATCCATAATCATGCACTTTATTACACTGGGATATCATCTTGCTCATTGCAAATCACAAACTACAATCAAATTACTCAATTATGTATGGTTTCTCATTAATCCATTTAATCAAATAGCCTATAAGCATCATTTGTTTACAAATTCTTTCACAACATAGGTTAGGGGATTTTCATTCCCAACTATACATAATAAACTCATAGCATCATTAACCTTGAATTTACCTTAAATACATGCTAATAACACTTCTAACTTAATTAAACTATACATAATTAAGTTTTACACAAAATCCCCATGTTTACTGTTCATAAATTACTGGTCATAGCCATAAGCAATGATTAATCCCATTTTATCAAGTTCAAATTAAGCTAAACGCATCATAAACAACATATTAAAAAATTTCCTTCATCCATTTACATGATTTAATATTAAATTCATAATTCGAGTTACTGTTCATAGTTGTAAGAAACCCTAGCAAGCATAAATCATGATTTCTCATGCACAAATAAGCTCTACAACACAATATTCAATGAATTAAACATTTTTTACATGTTTCATACATTAATTCATCTCTATTTCTCTCAAAGTCATTATTTATGAGTTTATACCAAACCTTAACAAGCAGAAAACATAGATTAATTGAGGAAAAAACCAACTTACTTACTAATTCATATGTGACATCCACCTTAGAGCATGATTCCAACCTCAAATCCTCAAGAACCCACCATGGGTTACAGCAAATCCAATTTCCTAGCTACTTCCACCATCCAAATGGTCAAACTCATCTCCATATGCATGTTGAAATCTTTATATGGCTAAATCATCTTGTTTCAAAGCTCAAATGGTAAGAATCCTAGGCTTAGAGGGATGGGTTTTAGGGTTAGTGCTTTGGGGAAGAAGAAGAAAAACAAAATAACATAAAATGGGCTGAAAAAGCCCTTAAAAGTCATGTTTTTCAATGCTTTGATACACCACAAACATCCAGTGCCATGGCACTAACTCACTGCCCAAAATCCCATTTTTGAATCAATGGCTCGGCACAAGATTTTGGTATTGTCAGCCCGGAGCAGTTTTCATAAATAGGTCATATCTCCCTCATAAAATGTCATAATTGCATGATTCTTAATGTATTTGAAAGATCATTTCAATTTATGTTTATCACTTTTTCTAATTCAGTATACAATTATGAGAAATTTTCCCATAAAGTGATGCTTTTTGTTTTAACCCAATTTAAAACTCTAGAGATAGCCATAGTATTTTGGCTAAAACTTTATCATATGATATCTGATTCATGTGATTATTGATTCATTGTAATCTAAATTTCAAAAGACATAGCATTACCCTATGGTCAATGTAGATCCTCCATCCGGTGAGAATTCTAACTGGAATCAACTCATTATTATCATTTTTCACTACTATCATTTCAATCTTCTTTGGGACCACTTGCACCTTATTGACCCATGAGCTATTACAGATAAGACAAATCACCCCCGCATCTAACCACTTTAGCACCTCCTTGCAAACTACCTCCTTCTTGATTGGATTCAGTCTCCTTTGTGCTTCAACAGATGGTTTACAGTTGTCTTCCATTAATATCCGATGCATGCACATAGTTGGACTAATCCCTTTCAAATCAGCTAGAGACCACCTAATAGCTTACTTGTATCTTCTTAGTGTTAGGATTGTTATTATATGATTTTGATGGCAAAAGACTTGTTTTAGGACTTCATTTATGCTAATGATGCCTTTAGATTAGAAAGCTTAAAAAAAAGGTAAATATGCTTGAAATATGCGTTCTTTGTTGGAATATCATTTGTGCAAGCATATTCGACACCTTAACGAAGAAACTGCCTCAATTCATACTACACTCATCCTTGCTTATCATATTATGATAAAGATAAAATATGTATGCATCATGGAAGTGTGCTTAATGAAATTATCTTTATGAATTCAGGCTGCTTATCAATGTTATGAAAATTACATCTAAATGAATATATTTACTATATTTCAAAGCTAACAACATGGCAAGTGAGGAAACTTTCGAGTGCAGGTTCATAACCATTTGCTCCAACAGTTTGTTGCACTTCAGTAGGATTAAATTGAAGTAACGCATTTTAGAAAGAATGAAAAATAAACAAAGGCTTTGAAACATGCTACAAGGAGTTTGATTTGTTTGAAATCTAATTTAGTCCAAAGAGAATCTTTCAAACAAATGCAAAAACAAAGATAGAAGCAAGTTCAAGATGAAGACAAGTGCAAGCAGAAACCGCTGTCTAAGAAACATAACTTTGGACAATCCAGAATGACCAAGCCAAAGTTAGTCAAAGACTAAGCACAAGAGGAACTTCATCTAAATCACCAAGGACTCAGACAAAAGTGCATAAAGAGAAGGAACTTCATCTAACTGACAAAAGCCGAAGATGAACTTTGTTCAAAATTAACCTCAAACAAATGTAGAATAAAAAGAGTTCATCCAACTTTGTCTGAATGAGAAGAGGAAAAACAAAGGCAAACTTTGTCAGAATCCAAGTCCAACTTCGTCTGCACCATCAAAGTTTGTTTGATACTAAATTCGGAGAAATGCCAAGAGAATAAGCTTCAACTAGCAAATATGAACCAAAGAGAGAATTCTTTTGAGATTAACTACAAAAGAATGCAGACAATTTAAAGTCGTGCCTTTGTTAGAAATCAGCAAAAATGTGACTAACAATAAACTTCATCTGGATTCTTCCTTTTCAATATGAAGATCTATTCAATCCCCATTTTAGACAATATATGGCATTGTGGGGTTTCCAACTAAGAAAAGCCAATTTGAAAAGAAGAAAATTGCAATGGTAGTAAATCTCAATGTTCTTCTACATTCAAAGCTGAACAACCACCTCCATCTCTAAAATTCATCCTTCTCGAATGGTCAAGATTTTGAAAGAGTTATTTAATGAGAAGATAAAGACTTTTCAAAGTGAGAGAAGGGGTTGCACCATTCATATTGAAGATTTTCCTACTTTAACTTGCTAATCCTCTAGCAGCCCAAGGCCAAGAACCTTAACCTTTGATATTCATTCAAGTGCTTTCATCTTCAATCTCCATTCTACATTCAAGGCCTACTTCTTTACAATACAAGACAATAACTTCTGCAAATATTAAGAGCAACCTTTTAGTCTTCCCCAGTGCTTAACAAGAAATACACTCAAAGTGTAATTTTATTTTTTACTTCATCTGTATATTCACGCCCCCTAGAGCAGATCCTAGAGTTGATCTAGAAGAGCACCTTATGCATTAGTTTATGCCTACTAGAGCTAATTTAGAAAATTTCTTGGTGCACTAGTTTATGCCCCATAGAGTTAATACAGAAGAGTGAGGGTTGCATTGGTCTAAGACCCTTGGAATTGATTTAGAGGAGTGTGGGTTGCACTATGTTTACACCCCCTAGTGCTAGATTCTAGAAGAGTATTGGGTGCACTATTATATTTCCATTATATAAGATAGTGGAACCCAAGGTACAAGGAGTGTGCTCTTGGAAGACTAGAGTAGGGGGGGTTGCCCAAACCACTATAAAAATTGTGTCTCTTATGTGATTGCTTTACTTTCATTGTGCTTTACTATTTCATTTATTGATTTCATGTTGCATAGCACCCAAGCATAAAAAGAGAGAAATTGATTTAATAGTGGTTAAGCTATAAATTTTTATAAACCTAATTCACCCGTCCCCTCTTAGGTTAAGCCATCCTACCAGGACCAACACTAAGGACTCGCAAGAATTTATCCTCTTCTTCATTAAAAAGACTAGAAGAGATAATTACCAATAATGATGATGATTCCCCAAGGAATGCATAGCATAGATCATCTAGTAGCTGCTTGAGCTCAGGACAAGGAGGCTTCTTAATTAAAGGAATAGATAAAAAAGGGCCTTATCTTTACATCTTCTTATCCTTGGATGAATCCTTTCATCTAGCTTTATTGGTCAGACAAAGTCTCTTCCCTTTGTGAATAGTTATTTGGGCAACCGTTTCTTTGTCTTTTCACATTTATCTGAGTGCTTGATGGAATTACTTCTTCTTACTTTGTCTCAAATAAACTCTGGCTAGTAGTCCATAGTTTAAGCTCTTTGATCATGGCTTTGTCTTTAACTACTTCTATCATTACATTTGTCTATGGAGTTTTCTTATTGGATTTTACAGGCAAAGCAATCTCCTTGTAACTCGTCTTCAAAATCTCCACTTTCTTCTTTTTCTTCTTCTTCTTCTTCTTCTTCTTCTTCTTCTTCTTCTTCTTCTTCTTCTTCTTCTACCATGATCTTCATATTTTTGGAAATTTAATTTTTCTGAGTGTAGTAGATGTTTGATGTAGCTAATTATAGTTTTTTACTTAAAATTTTTTTGCATTTGCTGCATTGTTAAATTTCAAATATGTATCATTTATTAAAACATATTTATCATTGTAATCTGCACATGTTATGGAGCAAGGATAACATTTATTTTCATTCAAGCACATAATATGATGTCTCAATAAAGCTTAGTGTGAATTATATAATTTAGCATATATAATAATCAAGATTAAATGCATTAGAAATATCAATATATAAAAGATGATTGAAAGATATTATGATTTAAACTTTTATAACCATGCATACGTTTTAAGCATATCATCAAATATCAATCATGTATTTAAGCATTCATATTATTTCATCTTAATACAATTGTTATCACCAAAATCGTATATAATAATCCTAATAAAAATCACTAGTTCTTTTCATAGAGTCAGTACATTCATTAAATTTAACAATGAATAAATTCTTCTACAACCTTAAGTCTTAAGTTGTTGATGAGAATGCAAAATGTCATATTTTATTCTCCTAATACTTCATCTTTTGCACACATTTGATTCCTAAATATAC
>JAYJMB010015071.1:0-45504 GCA_036873735.1 Pouteria campechiana
ATATTTAGGAATCAAATAGGTGCAAAAGATGAAGTATTAGGAGAATAAAATATGACATTTTGCATTCTCATCAATGCCTCACAAGCATCTATTAATTTCAAGTTGTTCTATAACATGGGATTAGGGGTTTTCACTCCCAATTATACATCATGATTCATAGCACATTCAACATCAATTTTTCCTTAATAACATGCTAATTATGCTTATAACTCAATTAAACCAAGCACAAGTATATTTTTATACAAAACGCCCATGTTTACTAATTATGAGTGACTGTTGACAATAAAACCTCATGCATAATTACATTTTATCAACTCCAAATCAATTCACAACCATTGTAATCAAGTTATTAATCAAATTCCCTTATCAATTTATATAGTTTCATATAAATTTTACCCCTAGGGTTACAATTCATAGATGGGATTAATGCATAATTATGATTTTTCATGTCTAAATCATTCCACTGATCATCATAAGGCATGTTTTACTTGTTTTCCCCATGAATTCAACAATAAACACCCATCATCTTTCCCAAATTCACTATTTATAAAACTCTAATCATGCCAAATCATGAATTCTTATGCCCAAATATTCCAAACATGTTGTAAATCATATATTGATTAGTTTCCCCATCAAATTTAACATAAAACCCATGTACATCCCACCATTTCACTGCTTATGAAACAGGTTCCAAACACAGCAATGAAAGATAAGAAATCAAATGGAAAGAAGGGGATTTACCTTAATTTTCCAAGCATGGCTTCCCTCTTCCATCATCTTCCACTTCAACTCTTTAAGAATCCACCATGAGTCATGTCCAATAGGGTTCCCATCCCCAGAACCGTCCTCAAATAGCAAGAAAATAGAATTTTAATCCCTAAACCCATGATTTCCCATGAATACCTACAAGGATTCTAGTCTAAATCACCAAAAATTGAGTATAAAATGAATGGCTAAGTAGCCTTAAATTCGCATCAGCCGACATCGGCGCCGTGACTTCAAATTCCCGAACCATAATGCCAAAAATTTTTGCCCATTGTGCCTTATCAATGATTAGCACCACAACGCCCATTCTGGTGCTATGGCGCCAATTTCATTGGCCCATATTCTTTTGTTGTTTTCTTCAATTTTTCCTCCATTTTACTTCATTCCTTTTTCATATACTTTTAATCATAATATTTTCACATAATATTGACATTTAATACATAATAATTATACCCAAATTAACTAAAAATCAATCATTTACATTGTTTTATTTAAAAATAATTTCTTCCCATCTCAGTCCATCACTGAAATCATGATTTAAAAAATTTTCCTTGGCTCAATTCCTTTCCTTTTTCAGTTACATTAAAAACAACTCCAATCTATTCAAATATTCAAGTATTAATTTATCAAAATTAACACCCCAGATGTTATAAAAATGTTCACTCAAGCATTTTACAAAACTCTCATATTTAACTCGACGAGATCATCTCCATTGCGAAGCATTCCAACAAGCATTCAAAGTCAATCATTTAATAACACTTGAAGTCTAATCTTTATTGTTCTTTATTGTGATATTTATTATGTTTCTATTACTAAACTACATACACTTTTTAATCAAGAGGCATTCGTTCTATACACTTTTATTTATTATTTTCTCACATAAGTTATTGTGAGCTTTGAAAACTAATGTGTATAAGCTGTTCGCGAGCTTTGAAAACCAATGTTTATAAGTTATTGGTGAGCTTTGAAAATCAACAAGTGTTATTTGAACCTAAGCTTAGCAAGAGAGGCTAACTCAGAGAAGTGGAATAGGTACCAGGTTAAGGGCCAAACCACTCTAAAAATCATTATCTTATTATATTGTATGATCTTTCCCATTTTACTTTAGCACTACCTTTTGAACTTGGCCAAAATTTTTAAAGGCTCAATTTAGCACCCCCCCCCCCCCTCGTAAGCCACCAATAGCTAGGGTCCAACACTTTGAAGTAGTAGGAAGCGCATCTTGTAGCAATGCTTCGGTTCCTCCAAAGTTATCGCTTCAGATCCTCAAAAACAACAAGAGGAATTGTTGTGAAGCCTCTAAAGTTGTTACTTCAGATCCTCTAAAATTGCAAAGGAGGTTGGCACCTAGTAAAAGTACTTTAGTTCCTCTAAAGACAAAACTTCGGATCCTCCAAAGTTGCGAAGGAGGTTGGTGCCTGGTAATAGTGCTTCAGTTCCTCTAAAGATATAACTTCAGATCCTCTGAAGTTGCACAATATGCTCAACAAGGCTTCTAATTGTTCTAGCCTCTAAAGGTAGACACCAAAACGTGTTGTAACACCTCTGAGACTTTTGATGACTCATTTTGCTTCATCTGAACATTTCTCTAAACATTCTCTTAAATATTTTTAACATTGTATACTTGGTTCAAAGATATTATCTCAAGCATTTATTTATTTTCTTCCACTGATAAATTATTAGTGCTTTGAGTTGTCTGGAAATAATTATTTAAGTTGTTTGGAAATAATTATTTAAGAACTCCCTTAGATTAATTTGCAAATATTTCCGCAATCACTTGAGATTAACTTATCAGTACCTTAATGTTTCGCTCATGTCTTTGCACATCATAAAAACTTAGCTAGTTAAGAATGTTCAACATCAAAATCAAGCTATAGATAAGTGATTATACATAACATTCTCCCCCTTTTTGATGATGACAAAACATTTGAGTGATGAACCTTTCATAAAATATGGAACAAAGAAATTTAAAGTGGCTAAATTCATGTTTAATGTGTAGTGTGCTTCTATTGACTTAGTGTGGCTCCCCCTGAATGGGTGAACTAAGTTACTCTGATATTTGTCTGCTACTTTTTGTCATAATCAAAAAAGCTTAATATAGTGCATAAATAGGAGGATATGCTAAAAAATGTAGAATGTAGAATTGAAGTATAAAGCAGGCTACAAACCTCATGAAGACATACAATATAGAACTATGCAAAAAGAAAGGCCACTTAAAAATGACTGATATTACAAGGAAGCATGAAAAAAATGTATATGGGATAGAGAGAATACATTAGAGAGATTTGTTCGAAGAAATGAAATGCAAAAGTAGTAGGATTAAGGATCTATAGACTTGGAGGGTGGTTTGGATCTCTTAAGGTATATTTTTAGGAAGAATTGGGGGTTGGCTAAAGGAGGAAAGATCATGATGGGGGGAGTAGGGTGCTGAGTGGGTGGTTTGGAAGAGGACTTAGATTGAGTAGACATAACTTGTTGAATTCTAGAGGGAGGAGGAGGAATGAAGGTAGGATCTTTAGGAATTGCAGTGGGTGGTTCATGAGTTAAGGCAGATCGATAGGTAGAAACATAAATAAAGTCAATGCGGGATCAATATTAGGGATCTAATAATTCAAGGAAGTATATTGGCTCTTTGTTTAGAATGGATTTAGTGTTTGCATTCATCCTAGCAACATATGTATCATAATGTATAGTGATGCAAGAGAAAGGAGCCTTCTTATGAATTGTACTTGTGGCTTAGATAAATAGGAGGTTTTGGAATGGAAGTTTGTTTTCTTGAGGCTTTAGTTTTTAGAGAAGGTAGATTAGGTTCCGGTGCAAGACATGGTTTTGTCACCCAAATTTGGTGTTAGATAGATGAATTAGCAAGTTGTGGATAAGGAAGGGGAAGATTGTCAGTACTAACTTATAGATTGGCTTAGGAGAACAATGAGAATTCTTCCTCAATTAGAAAAATGTGATTGTGAGGACCTAAGGGAGATGGAAAGGTTGTTCTAGGAAGCCTAGATTGAGGAAGTAGTTGGAGAAGTTTTTGTGCATATATGAAATACCCCGCACCCCCACCCTATGCGTTTTGGCTATTTAGTAGATTGTTCCCTATTGGGGCCTATGCGAGACGCTACCATTCCCCTTTTTCTTAAGGAAAGTCTTATCATAACCCCACTATTCCCTATTTTTAAGAGAATGATTTTGCCAAAATTTTGGGGGAGTCTGCTCTAAACTATGTGCATTTAAACTTGAGATACTATTAGATATCAAAAATTTTTAATATAAAACATAATCGTCAATAATGAAATTTGAATTTGAAGTCACAAAACCCTTTCAACCTACCCACAGCCTAGAACCTGCGTCACCTCATGATGGCAATAACCTGACCTAATCCATTTCCAAATCACACACATGCACTATTATAATATGATAATACATTTATCTTTTACATACAAAAATACATCTCTACTAAGTTGTTATAATTTTGAATAAATATAAATTTTAATTTCTACAAACATAATGAAAATTATGAATTTAAATAACATCTTCCATAGCTCTCTTATTTGACCTATCCACTAAAAATATAAGCAAGAAGATGTGAATCCAGGCAACTCAGTAAGTAGGCATATTAAAATAGCAATAATCAATAACCAAGAACATAATATGATCATAATCAGAACATGTATAATCACACCCAACATTCATAAGCATTATAGTCAATAATTTCTTAGCACCACAAAATACAATATTATCCACCATCTTATAATATATGACATTCATTCCTAAATAAATTAGGTGATACTCTCTATCCCCATCCAGTCATGCATTCATATGAAACTTCTTTTATTTAAGTGTGGGATAATCTCTATCCCCAACAATCATATAACGTTACCATAACAAAAAACTAAATATTTCAATCCAATGGATACCACTATCCCTAATACACCAAATAATATTAACCATTAACAAATACAGGATATTTATTATCTTTGACCAAAACGTATAGCCTAAATTCAAATAACAAGGAAATCCCCATGCATTCAACCAAAAAAGAGGTGCCTACTCCGTAGATTTTGCAATGAGGCCTCCAAATTCACATCCAATTAGCCCTACACAAACATCACATATTCCATTAATAAATCTAATAACCCTTCAAGTGTATAGATGCACTTAACATTAACTCCCAGGCTATCTGACTTATATTCTCCTTTAATCCCTTTCCACAGTGGCATATAGTTTACGTACTCTTAACATGATAAAATTCACTTTTAACTTTAAAACCACTTTTTCACAATTAATGCTGTCAAATCCTTGTCTCATTTTAATTGAATGCTAGGGTTATAATCAAACCCTTTTTCACATGATGTAAGCATTTCATCAACCATTTCATTAAAGTCTAACAAGGAAATTTCCTTTTTATCCATAATCATCCATATTATAATACACTTAATCTATAATTAACTATCCAACAAGCCGATGATGCTTTTAATGCCATCAATTTGCTACCAAAATCTTGCTTGCACAAAAGCCCCCTTTATAATCTTTTATTTCCTACAATATTCATCTTGTATATGACATGATAAACACTTAAACCTCTTTATAACAAGCCCAATTAAACCTTTAATTTGCTCATTTATGACTCACATAGCCTATACCAAAATTCCTAACTAGGTCAAAATCAAAAATCTGATTTCACATGTTTAAATCACCCTGTACAAGTCCTAAAACATTGTAAGTCATGAAATTCACATTTCTCCAATGGTGTTCATACCTAAATCATGAAGTTTCCTAATGTTTACTATTCATGAAACCCTAACTTAGTATCAATCATTATTTTCCATGTCCAACGCACCTTAAAAACATAATAATTTACTAATAAACCATTTTCCCATGATTTTACAACAAAATTCTGTCATCTTGCTCCTCCCAATTTACTATTCATGAATTAGTTAAAACCCTAAAATGTAAAATTCATGAAATTGGTTGGGGAAAAGGGTTTTACCTTCATTCTCATGTGTAGCTTCCTCCCTAGCAGATGAATTTGGCCTCAATCTTCATAAACCCATCACCTTTTTCAGCAAACAAAAAATTCTCTTCCTCCTTTCATCATCCAAAATGAGGGAACTTAGGTTTGGATGACAGATTGATCGGTCTTTACAACTAAACAAGATTAATCCTAGCTAAAATGGCATAAAAAGGGGGTGGAAACCATGGGTTTTGGGTGAGGGGAAGCAGAGAACTGGAATGATGTAAAATGAAATAAAACAAGGTGAAACAAATTGGATTACATTTTTATCCGTCGGCTAATGCTGGCGGTGCTAGAAGTTTTGCCCGTGTCCAAGTGCCTCACTACAACCTATGCCACGATGACCATTTTGGTGTCGTCGGTGCTAGTTTTGCTGGCCTACCTTAATTTTTTGATTTTATCCCCCTTTTTATCCTATTTTCTAATGTATTTTTGCCATAATATTTTTCATAAAATTCTAACATTGAAAGATATATTTAATCCTCTTTTTATGCATCATAAAAATACAAGTGTTAAAATATACATCTAGGAATGACTCAATGTGTGGTATTTGAATGCCATATCTTTTGCGAGGGAGAGAAGCATCAGGAAGAAGTTGGATTTTGGAAAGGGTAATAGGATCGGTAAGTTGTGGGAAAGGTAGTTCTTTGGGAGAAATATTAAGATTGTGGGATAGGAATATGTTAGAAATAAAAGAATTGATGTCTGATTGAGCTTTTAATTCAGAGTAGATCATTCTAGTTGGGATGTCCTATGAATCTCAAGAATCAGAACAATCCAAATATTCTCTTGGTCTTGGGGGAAGAAAATCTATTCTACATAAGGGTCTTTGATACCTAATGAGAGTTCTATAGGAATTTGCAAGATAATTCCCTAGAAGAATTGGTGATTATTCAATGGTTAAAAATTTTGGAAAAATTGAAGAATGTTGTGTTTGAGGAGGGTTTGGAATAATAATTTCAGAGGGTTTAGCCTCAGGCTAGATAATTTTAGGTTAGGTTTTGACAGCTTCAATTTGAGCACTCAATGCATCTAGTTTGTGAAGCAATGATTCCCAAATTGAGTTTATCTTGAGGTTGAGGTTTGAGGTTTAGGTTTCAAGGTTAGTTATTTTTGTGTGAATGGGTAGTAGGTGAACTGAAAGAATGTCTTACAATTGTTGTATAGTTAGGTAGGCAATTTTATCTGGTTGAGATGTAGGAGGAATTGATGGGGAGGTTTATGAAGATGGTTGATGAGTAGGTCTCATTGGAGATGAAAATGTAACAGGTGTGAAAGAGGGGGTTGCTGTTAATGCTGCTACAGTGACATTTTTTTCTCTCAGTATATTTTTCGATTCTCTTTTAGTTCTAGGCTCTTCCATTGGAGCTTCTTCCCCTCTATCTGCTTCTACGTGATCTTCTTTAGGTATGGATCCCTTTAACTCCTCTGCTTTTCTTAGTTTCTCAGTGATCTAGCCTGCTTGTTTTTACTTGAATCCCATTCTCTTTAAAGTAATTTTGTTAACTATGTTTATGTTCTTAGGTTCCTCTCCTTTTTCTACAAACAAGTTTACTCCAACTTCTTTGAGGATCTTTGTAAAAATCATTCCATAGTGAAGTGGAAACCTTGATACAAATGATCTAGCATAATTTGTGCAAGATTCACCTTCTTCCTATTCTTTAAAGCCCATAGGATTTTTGCATCTTTCTCTGAAATTCCCTCAATAAATGTAAATGATGCACTTGATTTCCTATGCTGTAGTGAAGGCAAGATACCATAGGAAGCACAATGTTGCTATCATGGATCCGGCAACATTCGTAGCCAGGGTTATAGGGGTAATCTAATTGCACATTGAAGGGATAGGATGGTAATTACATTTGGTATATTTGTAAAAAAATAGTAATGTGTATGAAAAAGTAAATAAATATGTAAATAATGAAAATAGATGAAAATGGTAATGGTATGTCATTGTAGATGCCTTAGTTAGAAAGGGAGATGTGTTGAGGCTTGTCATAGTCATGATATGAGAATGATATGCTTTAATGATAAGGCTAATTATGAAAATTTCTTATGGGCATGAGCAAGTACATCCCAGTGTGGGAATGGCATGGGTATGAGCAAACACATCCCGATGTGGGGATGAGAGGTTGTACATAAGCCTGGATTAAAATCATAGGAATATGAGGGAATACTAGATCCGGACAAGTGCACCTTGAGTGTAAGGATGCAAAGTGGCATATGAGTTGTGTATGAGTATCATGAATATATACCCTCGAGTGATAAGTTGCATTTGTATCTAATTGTGTATGAGTGAATGTCATGCGATTGGTATAGTAATGGCACCAAGAAAAAGCAAGGATAAATGGATAAATTCCCAAGCCTTGTAATTCTGAGTAAAGCTAGGTAGTTTCATGAATGAAGATTGTGCTATGACCCTTAGAACGAAAGCATGTTATGCTAAATTTGTGAAATGGTTGATGCTATCTTGAGTATGAGGGGGTTGATAACATGTAGAGCTCAGTTAAGCTGTCTATTTTGGTAAAATGATTTGAGAAATGATGAATTAAGTTGGTATTTATATGTTTGATATATATTAAAGGGGGAAGGAGGAAAATCTAAATGAGCTAGAGGAGGGCTTTGTTGTCATTTTACTTGAGATGCTTATAAACTTGATGATGAATAGAGGTGTTTAAACTTTGTTAAGATCAAGTTATGATTGTATAATATAATATACTAACATCATGGTATGTTCCAAGAGTATAGTGGAATATGAATATTGACAAGATAATGTCCAAAAATGCTATGCCTCTAAATTTTTCTAAATAGATTGAAATGCCAAGGTGTTTTATGAAGAGCATGAAGAGAAATTTTGAAGTACTGGTAAATTTGTTTCTTTAGTTAAAAAATGAATGGTGCATGTATATTCATTGAAAATGAGGAGAAATCAAGACTAATGATATGTGTTTTATGGTCTATTGGATAGAAGTACGTTGAAAAGCTAGAAAAAGTGGTAAAAAAGGAGCGCATGTGCATGTGCTATCATACATCACTAAAGCACTGCAAGTGGAGCAAGATTAAATGCTCCATCATCCCATTCTATCCCATTCTTTGCCTCCAAAACCTCCCAATGCCCTAGCCTCTCTAAAAGTTGAATTCTACAGTGGAGTTTGACGGCTTGAGTTAAGAAATTTTGATGAGAAAGTGTGTTGCACTAGTTTGACATGAGGAAAACACTTAGTTTTGTCAATTTGAGCCAAGGGGGAAAAATCTGTGAAAATGAACCCAAATGGATTTTGTTGCAAGTTACAGAAGAATATAGTAGGTAAAGAGTGTTTCTTTATGAACATGTAAATCCTATCATGTTGATTTGTAGAATTATGAATTATAGAATAAGAATCATAGGGAAGTAGGGTTGTGTTGGGTCAGAAATTGGGGGAAAAGGAGAATTGAGGGATGAATTGGATGTTATGATTCTAAAATTGAAGATTAAAGAGGCTAGAATAGGTTATTATGTAGTTTGGGTAAGAAACCCTAAACTGGCTGTGGCTAAAATTGAGAAATCTAGAAAGTGCATGCCAATTGTTTGATGAAATGACATCGAGAAGGGTATAGCACTATTATCCTTTTTTATTGAACCATTAATTGCTGTTGGAGTAGGATTTGAATGTGATATGTGAGTAAACCCTAGAATGGATTGATTGGGGAAGTTTAACTAGGGTTGAAATTAATGATGTTTTGTAAAGTTTAACTACATATGAATGTTAATGGGATTTATATGTTGCATATAGGATTGATAAATCATTGCATTGAACTTGGAATTACTGGATCTAAAGTCAAAAGGAGTGTGGTGATTGCATAAGGTAAGTAGGTTTTGTTTTCTATAATTTAGTATTGAATTTACTTAATTGTCTACTTAATCATGAAATTTGGGCATATTTAATGTCTCTGCTATGTGATTGCCATCATATACTATAATTATGACATGAAGGAATGATAATTTGGTTTATATAAGATTGAGTTGATCTCTTTCATGTTAGTTAATAAACAAATGTATGTGCCTAAATGTTAGTATGTTTGGCATGGATATTGATTTTGCTTTAAGATCATGTGTTGCACCAAATATTTAGTCGATTGGTATTTAAACAAATGTCATTCTATGTGAATGTAATGGATGGTGATTTTAGTATGTAAACAAGGGTAAATTATGACTTAAAAGAAACAATATACTATGCTATAGGATGAAGTAAAGAAGGGAATAAGTAGGGTATGCAAACAAGGGGAGAAAAAATGGTGCAACAAGGGGCAACAGGATGGACGTCATGGCATTGGCGGAGGAAAATGGATAGATGGTCAAGCAAAAAATTGGACAACACAGTGTCTGAGGGCAAAAATGGACCGACAACCGAGTAGAAAATTAAACGTTGCAGCATCTAATCCCAGGCCATAACGTCCAATCGGTGAATTCAATTTTTTTATATTTTGATCTAAAATGCAACATTTTCTTAAGGAAATTGGAAAATGTCTTGTATGTAAGACTAGAGATATTTTCAGATGTTCTTGATAGGTTCCAAGGACATGAAAAGAATCTAAAAACATGAAAATGGGTATAGAATGGAAAATATTATTTTTTTCCTATTAAAGTATGATTGTCCTAGGATGGCTAAATTATGTGTGATATGCCTGGTTGGCATGGTGATCTGAATGGTTGGATGTGATACATCAGGTTGGTGTAGTAGCTTGCATGGCCGAGTATGATGCGCCTAAAAGGCGGGATAGCCTGAATGACAAGATATGATGCGCCTAAAAGGTGGGATGGCCCAAATGTCTAGATGTGATATGCCTGAAAGGCAGGATGGCCCAAATGGCCAGATATGATGCATCTAAAAGTCGGGATGGCCCAAATGGCTAGATGTGATGCACTTGAATGGCGGGATGGCCCGTATGGCCAAATATGATACGCTTGAATGGCAGAGTGGGACATATATCTGGGTATGGATATGTATGGTTGGCATGGAGGACTAAATGTCTTGAGTTATGTGACACATCTAATTATTATTTACTGCCCCCTGGGGATTCATTAGAAATGGAGATGATGGATTGCTGAGGAGTGACAGAGTGTGAATGTGAACAAATGAAAATAAATTAAGATAAGAGGAATATGAGGAAGGGGATGATAGTGAACCATATTAAAGTGACTATTATAAAGAAATTAATTATCTTTGATGCATCATATTAAGGGATTATGATTGCACATCATGAGCCTCTATATGTTACAATTACTTTTTTATTTGACATGATCTGGATGTAATATTTTGTTGTTAATTTCTATTTAATTATATACCTGCTTACTGAGTTACCTAGACTCACCTTATTTGTTTTGTGTTTTTTAGTTAATAGGCCTAAAGAAGGAACCCAATGTGGAGTTGGGGCTCAAGATCAGGATAGGCTATGAGTCGTGTCCATTGCACATTCAATAATATACAAATTTTCTTTTTAGCATTTTGGAATGTATATAAATTGTAAATTAAGGTTGCTAGCATGTCATTATACAGGGTATGTAGGAAATTTATCTGGCTGCCTCCATCATAATGCGACTGTCAATTCTAGGAGAACTATGGGTATGTGATGTTGAGTTAATGTAGATTTGGTATGTACAATTTAATATATGATGATAGATTGTACAAGTCAGATATGGTCAGTACAAGGGAGACTCTGTCCAGAGTTCCTAGTGATATGCCTACAGTAACGCTGAAAAGGTGGGGCATTACAGAATGGTATCAGAGCGAAGTGAATGCATGATACCCATAATGGAACTCAAAATAAGTCCCAGAATTGTGATGGTTAAGCATTATCCGATCAATGAATATATGAAATGCTTAGTATGAATTAACTCCACTAAAGAAACATGGGGGAAAACATTAGTTTGGATAATGATATTATAAAGATTAATCTAATGTATTAGCTTGATTTTATAATCCTATATGGTTATATGATTCTAGAAAGGTAAATTGTATAGTATGGCACCAAGAAAAAGAGTAGATAAAGGAAAAGCCCCTATGGTCGAAAACGAGCCTCAAAGGCATCTAGCTTGTACTTGAGTTATAGGCGTTATTATCAAAGAGGCTCAGCCGAAAGCCCCAGTATGAAGCCTTCTATCTTTAAAGGGCAAAAATACTATAGAATTGTCTATTAATGGATCTCCAAAATGGAGAAGGTATTCAAATATTTGTGATGCACTAAAGAACACAAAAGTTCTCTATGCAGTCTACCAGCAAGAAGGCGATGTTGAACACTAGTGGAATACAGAGAACTTGACTATTTGTGTGGAGGGAGTGGGCTTGTCCTGGGCAGAGTTTAAAGAAAGAGTAGTCTGCCAATATGTGCCAACTAGGGAAGGGCTAGGTGGGCCATAGAATTTATGACTTTGATTCAAGGTAGAAGGACTATGGAAGAATATGAAGAGTAGTTTAGATCATTGGCTCGATTTGTGCCATGGGCACAGATAGATTCTTAGGAAATAGCTCAGAAATTCCAAAAAGGGTTGACATTGACAATTCTTAAAGAGGTAGCTCTATTGATGTTGACTAAATATGAAGATATTTTGGAATGTATATAGTTGAAAGGGAGGAAGAATAATAGACTAAACTATGAGAAAGAAAGTGTACTATAGACATTGACCTAGGGCACAAAAAGAAACCCCGCACTGAGCAAGGGAGTAGTACACCTTTTGAGAAAGTTTGCTTCAATTGTAAACAGTTAGGAAATTTGAGGTTTGAGTGTCCATTTTTGCCTAGAAGGATGGGAGGACAGCCAGCTAGATTAGCCCTAGGACAAATGAGAGAAATAAGTCAAACATCTAAGCAGACATGGGAAGTAGGACAAAAGAGGCCACTCATTTGCTTCTAGTGTGGTGAACCTAGTCACGTGCAATGCAATTGTCCTTCCTTACAAGGGAGGAGTGAGAGTGTATCCTCTCAAGCACCATCACAACCTGCTCATGGTGGGTTTCAGACAAGGGGCAGAGGCCATGGGCCTAATACCGCTCTTGGACGATAGTAGGGGGAACATAGGCTTCAAATGACTATAGTAGTTCAACCTAATAATGCACAAGAAGCTCAGGCTATGGACCATGTGGTCATGGGTAATCTTTTCGTCTATAATTGCATGGCATATGTATTATTTGATTCAGGTGCATCTCAATCATTCGTGTCTGTTGCATACGTAGAGAGAGTGAGATTATTTAAATCTCTTATGCATCATGTGATAGAAGTATCTACTCCATTAAAAGCAGTTATCATAGCTTCTGAGGCATGTTATGACATTCTTATAGTAATGCAGAGTAGGCAATTTTATTCATTGTGTTGAATATGGAAGGTTTAGATATTATAATGGGTATGGATTGGCTAGCCAGGTATGAAGCTAAGATTGATTGTAAAACTAAACAGGTGATCCTGAAAGCTCCTGATGAGCTGGAAATCATCTTTAAGAGTTTGCCTAAAGGTGAAGTGCCTAAACTAATATTGGCTATGAGAGCACTCGGCCTAGTGCAAAAGGGGTGTGAAGCCTATTTGGTATTCGCTATTGATATGTATTCTGAACATCGATTGTTAGAAGAAATAGCTATAGTACAAGAATTTCTAGATGTGTTTCTAGGGAAATTGTTTGGATTACCCCGTAATGGGAAGTGGAGTTTAGTATTAATCTCCAACTGGGAGCAAAACCAATATTCAAAGCTCTGTACAAAATGGCACCAATGGAGTTGGCAAAATTGAAAGTACAATTGTAGAAGTTGATGAACAAGGAATTTATCCATCCTAGTGTGTTACCATGGGGTGCACCAGTACTATTTCTAAAGAAGAAATATGGAAGCTTGCAGTTGTGTATTGATTATAGAGAATTGAATAAGGTAACTATCAAAAATAAGTATCCATTGCCCCATGTTGATGATCTGTTGGATCGGTTGCAAGGAGCTACAATTTTCTCAAAGATTGACTTGCAATCAGGATACCATCAGATGAGAGTTAAAGTAGAAGATGTACATAAGATTGCCTTTATAACTCGATATGGGCATTATGAATTTTTATTAATGCCATTTGGGGTGACAAATGTTCCTATAGTATTCATGGATTTAATGTATAGTGTTCAAACCTTATCTGGATTACTTCGTTATTATGTTCATTAATGATATTTTAATCTATTCTGAAAGTATAGAGGAGCATGAGTCTCATTTGAGAATGGTACTATAGAGGTTGAGAGAAGAGAAATGATATGCTAAATTAAAGAAATGTGATTTCTAGATAAATAGTGTCGCCTTCTTAGGTTATGTGGTCTTAGGTGATGGTATCTCAGTGGAACCCCATAAGATAGAAGCTATAGTGGCCTAGATCTAGTAAGTGATAGAAGTCAGGAGTTTTCTTGAGTTAGCTAGATATTATAGAAGATTTGTTGAAGGATTCCCCACAATTGCTATGCCCCTTACTCAATTGACTCATAAAGGAATTCAGTTCAACTGGATTGATTACTGTGAAGAAGCATTCCAAGAGTTAAAAAGGTAATTAGTAGAAGTGTCAATTCTTACTGTACCGTCCAGAAGGGGCGAATTTGTGATCTATAATGATGCATCAAAGAAAGGATTGGGCTATGTACTGATGCAGAATGGAAATGTGATTGCATATGCATCTCGACAGTTGAGACCTCATGAGAGAAATTATCCAACTCATGATTTGGAATAGGTAGCAGTGGTCTTTGACTTAAAAATATGGAAACATTATGTCTATGGGGAGAAATGTGATGTGTATACTGATCATAAAAGTTTAAAGTAAATTTTTACCCCAAAATAACTCAACATGAGACAGAGATGGTGGTTGGAATTACTAGAGGATTATGATTTGAATATTCATTACTACCCAGGAAAGGCTAATGTAGTGGCTGACACTCTAAGTAGAAAATCAAGGTATAATATGGCATGCATGCTTACAGAGAGGACAAAACTATTTGAAGAACTAAGACACTTAGACTTGCATGTGGGAATGAAAGGAATAGTAGTCCACATGTGTCAGTTAAGCATTCAACCAACCTTGATAGAGGAAATCTGAGCAACCCAAGAAGACAGCATAGAGAAGGAACTTTATAAATTAAATGATAAGGCCCAGAGGAATGCATTGCCTGATTTTCTATTGGGTACATATGGTATTTTGAGATATCAACATTGCATAGTACTTCCTAAGTGAGCTATTGCAATACAAAAAGTATTAGAAGAGGCTCATTATTCACCTCATACCATTCATTCTAGCATTACCAATATGTATCACAACATGAAGGCTTAGTATTGGTGGACTGGAATGACAAGTGATATAGCCAAATATGTGGCTAAGTGTTTGATATGTTAAAAAGTGAAATCAGAGCACCAAAGACTTGGAGGTTTATTTCAGCCTATTGAAATTCTTGAATGGAAGTAGATAGATATTACTATGGATTTTGTTACAGGTTTACCAAAGACAATAATGGTATTTGATATTATTCTGGTGATTATAGATAGATTGAGAAAGGTGGCCCATTTTATTCCTATTAAAATCACTTTAACTACTAAAAAGTATGCATAGATTTACCAGAAAGAAATTGTTAGATCGCATGATGTGCTCAAAGTTATTATTTCTGATTGGGGATCAATATTTACTTCTAAATTTTGGAAAGCATTACATAAAGCTATGGGGACACATCGCGATTTTAGTAGCACTTATCATCCTCAGACCGATGGGCAGAGTGTGAATCAGTAATTGGAAGACATGCTTAGGGCATGTGTCCTTGAGTGGGGCAAGGCTTGGAGCTAGTATTTAACTCTAATTGAGTTTGCTTATAACAATAGTTACCATTCTAGCATTGAGATGGCTCCTTTTGAAGCAATTTATGGGTAGAAGTGTAAATCTCCATTGTATTGGACTGATATAGGCGAGCATGCCTTAGTGGGGCTGCAAATGATTGCAGATATAGTAGAGAAGCTGGCTCAAATAAAAGAAAAGATTCAAATTACACAATCACACTATAAGTGTTATCTTGATATACAAAGGTGTCACTTAGAATTTCACATGGGGGACAAGGTTTTCTTAAAGGTATCTCCGATAAAGGGTGTAGTATGATTTGGCACCAAAGGAAAGTTAAACCCAAGATTGTAAAGCTCTGCCCCCAGGCCTATGCATTTCACTATTACAGTATATATCCTCATTCTTAAAGGAAATTTCTGCTAAAATCAAGTAGAGTCTACCCTAAATTATGAGAATATAACCTAGCATACATTTATAATATCAAATTAAAATTTCAATAATAATTAAAAATAATAACATTAACTATACAAAACTAACACCCATACCCATGCTGCTTGCCCAAGATCGAAACCTATCATGATGGCAATACAACTAACGGGAACCATTTCATTCTATTTATACTTACAACATTATACAAGACTATTATGACATGCTAATACATTGCTTTTATACATCAATTGAAATCTTATTTTCTACAATCATACTATTACATAATGATATGACCATTATACAAATATTCAATGGAATTCCAATCCCATTCTATCATACCATCAAACCACTAGAAGAACATCTTCCAATCCTCTATACAAGTCTCCAACCATAGTTGGAATCCTTTATTTGACTTGCCAACTAACATAAAATAAGAAAGCGTTTGGGCAACTCAGTAAGTAGGCCAAAATAGAAAACCATAATAATCCATAGTCAATAACATAACATATTCCATCCATTACATGCATCATTATGTTCAACCTTCCAACCTTTCAATATGTTATATCCATCATTATCAATAATCACAAAAGGATATATGTTCACAATTAATACCAAATAAGGAAATCATTGTTATTCCCATCTAATCAATCAATCTCATATTGTATTGATTTTTGAATTATACATACAACAAAGGGATATTCTCAATCGCTCACATAAACTAAACACTAATTATTTCAATCCAAGAGACACCCACAATCCCTAACAAACTAGACAACATCAACCTTAAATAAATATGGGATATCCACTAACCCAAATCAAAACATACATGCTCGGATACAAACAAATGAGATATTTCATATCACCATTCAGCATCACATTTAACCATAAGAAAGAGCCTACTTACCTTAATGAATAACACTCTCTTCATCTTCCAGTTCCATAAGTCGGCCTTCACTCAATGCTCAGTTAACCCTACACATAACATATACACAATTGAAATTATAATATTCAATAAGAATTTCCACATAACTTCATCAACTAGACAAAATTCAGCTAATAATCTTATTATTCAATTCAAAATCACTTTGGTATCTCAATTGAGTCAAATTTGGGAGTTCTCACTTACTTCACCCCTTTCAAGTCTTTCTCTAATAACATAAGCAAATTAAGGTTCATTAACATCTCATAGATGTCATTTCATTTATTCATTTAGATCATTCAATTAAGCATATCTCTTTCATACTCTAATTTGTGTCAAATAAACATACATGATTTATTTCCCATTAGAGCATTTATTCAAATAACTTGTGATCATTATGAAGTTTATGATTTTCCATTAAGATGCATTGAGAAATCTCCATTACCAACAACAAATACTCATTGTTTAAAACCTTCTAATCACTTCATGGATGATCTAATTAAACATTAAACTTGAATGAATCATTATTCAACATCATAAGCTACAATTTCGCCAATCTCATAGATAGCAAACATGATAGATATTCCATGCACATATCACTTTAAAACATCAAAATTCACTAATTAATCATTTCCCCCATGGTTCTAACAGCAAAATCCCATCACTTCCCCCAAAGTCACTATTCGAGAAACCCTAGTTTAGGATAATTTATCATTTCTTATCCCCAAATTACTTTAAAAACACTGTGATCCTCTAATTATCCATTTCCCCTATGAAATCCATGCAAAAAATATGCAATTGGCCCCTAAGATCACTATTTATGGATTAACAAAACCCTAGTAAAGCCAAAACACAAAATTAGCTAAGGAAAACATACTTACCATCAATTTTGGATGTAACTTCCATTCCAACACGAGAGTCCACCATCAAACTTCCATAATACTCCACCTATTGTAGCAAAAATGGATTTTTCCTCTTCTTTCATTGTTCTACGAGGTAAAACTCAAGTTGAACACATGAATGAGGGATTACTTGCCTAACCAAGGATATTTCCTCAAAACGTTTCATGGAAAATGGGGCAAAAATGGATGCATTTCAAGTCTTGGGCAGGGGAAGAAGAAGGGAATGAAACAATTGAAGAATGGACAGAATGACCTAAAAGAAAATAGGTTGCCTACTTATTCTGTTAGCTGACGTCGTGGCTTAGAATTTGATGTCATGGTATTTGTTTCATTGCCACCAATCTTGCCTTCATTTCACCCCAGCACCGCAGCGCCAGCCCTACTACCCCTTTTTCCTTTTGATTTTCTCCTCCTCTTCAATCCTTCTTTCAACCATCTCTTCTAGCTTTTTTTTCCATCATTTTCCTATATTATAATAGCATACATGCATGATAAATTTGCTTAAAAACTCTAAATCCAATTCTATAATCATCCGTATAGTTTTTTTTTTTGCACAACTCTATTGCATTCTATTCCTTTTTCCTTGCTTTTTCCACAACATATCACCTAAAATGCATAATGAATCTACTTCAGTTAATTAAGAATCAAATCATGTAACCATTTGCATAATCTTTTAATTTGCACCATCACATGTAACTGATAAGCCATTCATACATACTTGAGTCATCTTAAAAAAGATTTCACCACTGTATTTCATCACTATAAGTAATAAGAAAATTTTTCCTTGCCTTGATTCCCCCCCTTTTTCAGTTACATGATAAATGATTCCAATGTAACCAAGTGTTCAAGTACTAATTTGCCAAAATTAACACCTTAGGTGTTACAAAGATACATCGGCCCTTATGAGATTTTGGATCGAATTGGCAAGGTAGCTTATCATATTGCACTGCCAATATATTTCATGTATCATCTTTGTGGAAATATGAACCAGATCCTTCTCATATATTGCTACCAAAAGAAATTCCAGTGAGTGAAACCCTACAATATATAGAACAGTAGATTCATATTTTGGACAGTAAAGAAAAATAATTACAGAACAAAGTAATCCATCTTACAAAGGTATAATGAAGTCATCATACAAAAGCGGAAGCAACGTGGGAACTTGAAGACATGATACAACCGAAATACCCTGCTCTATTCATCTAAGTTTCGAGGTCAAAACTTCTTATAAGGGGGCTGGAATATGATGCCTTGCAATTTTGAGGTATGGGTAAATTTGTTTCTTTAGTTAAAAATGAATGCTGCATGCATATTCATTGAAAATGAGAAAAAAATAGCCAAATAAAGTAATAAAGTCATGAAAAGCATGACTAATGATATGTGTTTTATGGTATATTGGATAGAAGTATGTTGAAAAAGCTACAAAAAATGGTAGAAAAAGGGTTGCATGTGCATGTGCTGTCATACATCACTAGAGTGCAATAAGTGGAGCAAGATAAAATGCTCCATCATCCCATTCCAACCCCATTCATTGCCTCCAAACCCTCCCAATGCCCTAGCCTCTCTACAATTTGAATTCTATAGTGGAGTTTGATGGGTTAGGAAAATTGATGGCAAAGCATGCTGCACCAGTTTGATATGATGAAAACACTTAGTTTTGTCAATTTGAGTCATGGAGAAAAGAAGAAAAATCTAGGAAAATGAACCTAACTAGATTTTGTTGCAAGTGACAAAGGAATATAGTAGGTAAAGGGTGTTTCTTTATGAATATGTAAATTTTGTTATTGTTGATTTATAGAATTATGAATAATACAACAAGAATCATAGGGAAGTAGGGTTGTGTTGGGTTGGAAATTGGGGGAAAAGGAGAATTGAAGCATGAATCCAATGTTATGATTCTAAAATTAGAAATTAAAGTGGCTAAAACAGGCTATTAAGTAGTTTCGGTAAGAAACTCTAAACTAGCTATGGATAAAAATGAGAAATCTAGAATGTGCATGATAGTTGTTGATGAAATGACATTGAGAAGGGTATAGCACTATTATCCTTTATTATTGAACCGTTAATCGCCATTGGAGTAGGATTTGAATGTGATATGTGAGTAAACCCTAGAATGGATTGATTGGGGAAGTTGAGCTCGGGTTGAAATTAATGATGTTTTGTAAAGTTTAATCTCATATAAATATTAATGGGATGTACATGTTGCATATAGGATTGATAAATCGTTGCATGGAACTTGGAATTACTGGATCTAAAGTCAAAAAGAATGTGGCTATTGCATAAGGTAAGCAGGTTTTGTTTCCTATAATTTCATATTGAATTTACTTAACTCTCTACTTAATAATGAAATCAGGACATATTTAATGCATTTGCTATGTGATTGCCATCATATACTATAATTAGGACATGAAGGAATGATAATTTGGTTTATATAAGATTGAGTTGATCTCTTTGGTGTTAGTTAATAAACAAATGCATGCTAATTTTAGTATGTAAACAAGGGTAAATTATGACTTAAAAGAAATGATTTACTATGCTAAAGGATGAAGTAAAGAAGGGAATAAACAGGGTATGCAAACAAGGTGAGAAAACATGGTGTAGTAGCAGGTAGCGGTTGGACACCGTGGCGTTGGCAAGCAAAAATGTACAGATGGCCGGGTAGAAAATGAGACACCTCGGCGTCCAATCCCATGTCACAACACTCGATTGGTGAATTGAATTTTTTTATATTATGATCTATGTTGCAGAATTTTCCTTAACACAAGGTATGTTTCACGAACAAGTAATAAAGAGTGAGTGAGATATCATTTCCACGAAGACTAAATTCACCAAGTACCAAATTACTCTAACTCTTAATTTTGCTTGAAGAATTGAAGTGTGATAAGTGAATGTAAAGATGTAATTAGAAAAGATCTAAATTAATGACCCTAGCAATGATATGGACTCTGGAAACAATAACAGAGATAATGATTTAAAATATCTAGGGGTGACCAATTTCACTTAATAAATCATATTTAGTTTCATTAATTTTAACAATGAATGTTTGTTCTTATATTGACAACAAGTTTCTCTTGATTAATTCTATTCTTTCTCAAGTCATAACAACCTATCTCAATTTGCTAATTTCTTACATCTTTATGAAAATCCCAACTAATTAAGATGCATTAAGATTAAGAAACTCATAACATTGCATAAGCTTCATGGATATCTCTATCATCATGATAACCTTATGGTGCTTAATCATTGTTTAATTTGATTCCCACTTCTCAACCTCAAATCGAATCACAAATCATGTTAAAAGGGCTAGCATTCTTTCACAAGCATTAAAATTGGATTAAACACTCAACATAGATAATGAACAACCAAAGATACTCATTATCTGGCAACATTGTTCCCCTAGATTAAAGTTGTTAGCTCCTAATGGAATCAAGGAAAACACTACACAATGTTTTAAACATGATTAACAAAGGAAAATAATTCGAAGAGCACAAAGAAAGAAGAAGAAATAGGCTTCTCCACATAGTGTTTCTGCCCTTTATTCTCTTGTTAGCTCTCCTTCCTTTTACAATAAGATTCCACCTTCAATCTTGTGTAGTTGCCTCTCAAAATTTTTTCTCCACCTCCAAACCTTGCTAAAGAGCCCCCAAAAATGTGCCCTCGCTTTGTTTTTATGGCCCCCTCCATTAGAGTTGAGCATTTGCACAAGTCAAGCGAAATCTAGAAATTCAGGAATTTTGTCTCCAGCACCTTATCGTGGCATGGAAAGGCCTTGTTGCTGCAGGGACTCTCTGCCACATGAAAATTTCAAGCTTTAGGTTTTGTGCTATGGCAGGGGAAATGCCTTGCCGCTACAGAAGAATGCCTTGCCGCAACATGATGTTGCTGACTCAAACAATATTGATGTAGTTTGTACTTTGCCATGATAGGGTAAGGCCTTTCTACGGCATGATGTTGTTATCCATGTTTTCTGACTAGTATTTTTTTGTATTCCTTCACTTCATTCCATTTCTTCTTTCCTTGCTATTAAATCCCCAAGTTTCTATGATATTTCCTACCTCCATGTCCCTGCAACTAACCACAAACAAAAAGACTTTAAATTAATTAAACGCAATTCAAAAATGAACCAAAAGTCAATTTAAAATGACATAGTGTAACTGAATATAATTCACTTATCAAACACCGCCAAACTTAACTTTTTGCTAGTTCTCGAGCAAAAATAAAACATAAAAAATCAATGCTTATGATTTCACACAACACATTCTTCTTTAGACAAATAGAAATAGAAATTAATAGCTGGGTTCAGTTTATAGAAATCTCAAAATGACATCACATGTATGTAACTTTAAAGAAAATTTCAACTCATATTCCATATCAAGTACATTAACTCAAGCATTGTTGTAGTTTTACTTTTGATTCCCTATGTGAGTGCATAAGATTTAGCCAATGTCATTTGTTTACTTATGACTTAGACATAGTCTAGCAATTGAAGGAACGAATCATGTTACTCCATTAGCTCATATCTCAACACTCTTCCACTAATTTTAACGACTTATCATTAAGAATCAATAGGTCTTAATAGGCTTATAATGGGGCCTTAGGTTTGGTTAACAAGAAAAATGAATAAAGGATTCACAAAGTAGAGACATAGAAATGTATAATGTTATTTTCAATGACTATATTCTCTGTTTGTCTAAATCCATTAATGGGCTATATTACTACTATACCCCTAAACTTGTTTTCTTTAAATTAGTTGGGATGTGGTCCCCCCAAATTGAAAAGTAAATCCTCATCTTTTCTTTTTACTTGACACCCATTTTTCCTTATTTTGGCATCATTCTTTTCACTCCCCCAAACTTGTTTTCTTCTGCTCTCATTCATGCTTTTCTAATAATCATGTACATCAATTATGCCCCTAAATCAGTCAAATATGGTTTTTCAACTTCAATTGGTTTCTAGTGATGATGTTAAATAAAGAAAACTGAATGCCATTGAAGCTCAATGAGGTTACTAATTATAATGATGTGTTGGGTTAGCTAGAACGGCCCAAGCTGAACAATGAATGCCTAAATCATTTCTCAATGATTTATTATTAAAACTTTGGCTAGAATGATTATCAAAATAAGCTTTTGTATTTGAAATGAGTCATAGTGTAAACCATATCTCAGTACACAAGTGCCCAAACACAAATAGCTAAGTGTTCAAGTGAATTATGAGTCTTAAGTGCAACTTAAAAATGCTCAGGTGAAGTATACAGACTGAATATGAGTTTTCTATTTTCAACAAGTTATATTCAATGCATCATACTCTTATCATTGGTCTCATACAATTGAACTCTTTTTTTATGAGAAAAACATAAAGGAAACTAACTCTAGAAGACTACTTTTAAAACAAATTTCCTTTAAAGCAAGGATATAAAGGTCATAATAAAATAACATGGATTAAACAAAAATAACATAATTTCTCAAGCAACAAACTGAACATAAGAGTTAACACAAGACATAGCACATAGCAGGTAACAAAAGGAAGACAAGAAACATAAACAACTACCCCCAAACTTAGAATAACATTATCCTCAATGCGGACTAAACATGTAAGTTGCAAAAACTTCCTTATAAGAGTTTATTCAGTCTCATCAGACTCTTCATCTTCAACATGATCATCATCAGTTTCTTCCTCATCTATATCTCCATCAGCATCCTTGTCAGCAGCAGTTTCATCTTTAGTTTTCTCTTCCTCATTAGGTTCAGCTACTTAGTTGTGGTCAACTTCATAGGTAGCCGCAAGTGGAAATATAAGAGGTGGGGGAAGCTGGAGTGGAGCGGGGAGGCTATACCCAAAGTAACATGGCATTGCAACAAGTAATCAGTAAGCAAGGCTTACTAGGCAAAATACTGAAAAATTTGCCCTTTGATTTATTGCACTTCATATCACAAGTTGGACAATTCAACGGCATTAATAGCTTGTGGTCTGGTGCCTTGACGAGATGAGCTCGCTCATGTAGCACTTGTACTAGAACTTTGAATCACCATGCCCATGGAGAGGGGCTTCTTCATCATTAGGGTCTCTATGGTTGAGAATCTTGTTGATCATTTTAGGTGTAATGGCAGGCTTGGGATGTAGAATCTCTTCAGACAATCTGGAAGGCACTCTTGCTTGTAGATACAGATCATAGATCAATGACGGATAACCAAAGCCACCTTTTGATGTCAATAATTGGGCCATACTTAGGATAGAAGCTTCAATGATTTTCCTGACATCAATGGACATCCCTTTCTGTATAGCATATTTTAACATAGCCCTATCCTTGGAAACTCCTGAGACATGATAGGTTGGCATTAACTTTGCTAAAATAAAGTAATGCCAAACTTTTCCTTGGAGGGTCAAGCTCTTGCTAGGGAAGCTACGTACTCTTGTTCTTAATATTGTCCATATTGTGCCTGAATTTGCAATGCTCCAGATTATCTCTTCAAAATCAACATTGTCCTCCATTCTTGAGAAATCATCATTTGGAATATTAGGTAGTTGATATTTGTAGTTAATTATAGTTCAATCAAATTGAACCCACTTGCTTCTCACTAGTGCATTGTGTTCCTTATGTTCTGGAACATTTGCATAGAACTCCCTTACAACTAGGACAAGTGTTGTTGTAGGTTGTTTAGTGAATTCTTCCTACTTTCACTCACAACAAGAATACGACACCTTAGGTCATGAAAACCCCTCTTTTGTATGCATGTCCTGAATACAAGTGAAATTCTATGTCTTTCTTCAGCTTCTTTATTGACAAATATAGGCTTGATGATAAGTTCTAAATCAATATTCTTCCTCTTTTTACAAGGACCTGTAGCTACTACTTTCTTGCCTTTGGGAGGCATAATGATAATGTTTCTCAAACACAAGCCAATCTTGAGCAAATACAATGCAATGACCCAAAGAAAACTAGCAACCTTGATGAATTGAGCTTTACAATGCAGTGATGGCTCCCTTAGGCAATTTCACAAACACAACACGTTTCATAAATTCTCTTCAACTTGATGATGCCCCCATACATAAATGCCCCTAGAATTCCAATGCGCACATACACATCACCATAGAAAACATGCAAACTTACTTAGAATAAAGCTTCATATGCCCACGTCTACCATTTAAGTATCCCAACAAGTACTTCATGTGCACCTGTTGACCCCTCCAATCCTCACCAAAATGACTTTGGAAAATGGAGGATTTCTACTCCCAAATGTCCACAAAGGATGAAGAGTGTGATAAAAATTTCAACAATGTAAGAACTCACTAGATTTCATAGGGCTCTTCATCCCCAACCTTGAAAGCATGTGACGAAAGCATTGGAGGAAGAGGACATGAGCGTGGGTGAGACTCGAGCATAAGGGAGAGGAGATTAGCTAAGGGGAAATGAATCAGGTTTGGAGGTGGAATTTTTAGTTGAGTGAGGGAGTGGAATGGGTTGGATGGGAAAAGGTTTTCTTGGTCTCCTTGGGTTGGAAATGGAAAGGGATGAAATTGTTTTGGGTTTTGAAATGGGGATGGGACGAAACATTCGGTACTTAGCAAACTTTGAAATGAGTGGATGTTCACACATGAGGGTGTGAAAAATGAATGTCATGGTAGGTAAAATGCTTGCTGCGGTAAGACCTTACTAGATGGTGTAAGCTTGCCATACTTTTCCTACATGCTGCGACATGGAAATGTCTTTCTGCAGCATGAATCATGTTGAATGGTGAAAATTTCTCCTTTTCTTCAACCTTGTTGTAGCATAGACTTGTTTTCCGCGATAAGAAATCACTGTCTTCTAGCTACTTCATTATTCCACTTTGTCGCGGCATGGACATTGTCTACTATGACATGCACTCCCTGATTTCTTATGGCCATCCTTCTTGTCACGGCAAGATAAATCCCTGTCATGGCATGGTCCCTTTGACTACTAAAATTGTATATATGTTGCTAATTGATCACCAGAGTTCCCAGGTGCCTTGTGTCCACCCCTGAAAATCAAAATTTCAAACATATGATTGTGAATAACACCAAGTTCTAGGACATGAACTAAATTTTTATATGCTAACTAAAACTAAGTCTACAAGAAGCGAATCTACTTATTATGCAATCAACAACTATATCGATGCAATTCCTAAAACTTATGTATATATTTGCTAACTAAAGTATGACTTGAACTTGAAATGGACTAGCTAAAACTATGGATTAGAATTCGATAAATACTAATAACAACTATCTAAGGATTAATCTAATGCAATAATAATTAAACTAATGCAAATTAAATAACTAAAAGTTTTAGAAACTTGAGTTGCCTCCCAAGAAGTGCTTAATTTATAGTCTTCAGCCAGACTATTTCCCTTCATTATCATTCAAGCTTGATAAGCATCTTGAGGTGATCAAAACCACTCTTATAGTACGGCTTCAATCATTGTCCATTGACCTTGAATGTCCCCTTCTCTTCATAATGGAGCTCCATTGCACCATATGGAAAAACTTGTGTCACAGTGAAAGGTCCTGACCACTTGGATCTACATTTTTTAGGAAACAACTGAAGCCTAGAATTGAACAATAACACTTTCTACCCTAGGACAAGTTCTTTTCTCTGGATATGCTTGTCATGCCATGCTCTTTTTCGCTCCTTGTATATTTTGGCATTCTCATAGGCTTCGTTGCAGATGCATCCATGTTTATATTTACCTATTTCATTGCCCAATAAGCACGATGTTCTAACTCCACCGGAAGATGCCATGCTTTGCCATATACTTGCCTATAGGTGTTTTGAATGCAGTTTGATATGCCCACAAAGCATCATCTAACTTCTTAGCCCAGTCCTTGTGAGAGTTCTGCACTATCTTCTTAAGAATTCTCTTCACCTCTCTATTGGAGATCTCAACTTTCCCATTTGTTTGAGGATGATAGGCTAATGCTATTTTGTGCTTGACCCCATACTTCGACAAAAGAGCAACAAATTGTTTGTTGCAAAAATGACTCCCTTCATCACTAATAATGGCTCTCGGAGTTCCGAATCATGTGAAAATGTTCTTCCAAAGAAAATTCAGTACTACCTTCCCATCATTAGTGTGAGTAGCAACTACCTCCACCCACTTTGACACATAGTACACTACCAAGAGGATATACTTATGATTGTAAGATGAAGGAAATGGTCCCATGAAGTCGATGCCCCACAAGTCAAAAAGTTCAATCTCTAAAATGTTTTTCAAAGGAATTTCATTCTTTCTTGATATTTTTCCAGTTCTTTGGCATCGATCACATATGGCAACAAAAGCATGGGCATTCTTAAACAATGTAAGCCCATAGAAACCTAATTGCAAAACTTTTGTAGCTGTTCTATTTCCTCTAAAATGTCTTCCACACTCAAGCATATGACAGTGCTTGAGAATATCTTCCTCTTCTTCTTTCGATACACATGTCCTTATTATCTAATTAGTGTAATGCTTATAGAGAATTGGATCTTCCCAATAGTAATGCTTCACATCAGAATAAAACTTCTTCTTTTGATAAGGAGATAGATCAGGTGGCATTATGTTTCCAACTAGAAGGTTTACAAAGTCTACATACCATGGAGTGGACTTTGTTGAAGTGGTAGCAAACAACTGTTTATTGAAGAATTGATCATCAATGGGAGGTTTTTGCATTTTCTTCCAATTCCAGTCTTGAAAGGTGATTTGCTATAAGATTTTCTGTCCCTTTCTTGTCTCTGATCTCTAAGTCAAATTCTTGGACCAGAAGCACCCACCAGATGAGTCTTTGCTTTGCATCCTTCTAAGCCATAAGGTATTCAATTGTAGAATGATCCATGAATACAATTTCCTTATTGCCAATAGGATATGACCTAAACTTATCAAATGCAAAGATAATTGCAAGCAACTCTTTCTTTATCGTGGCAAAATTGAGCTGAGCATCATTGAGAGTCCTGCTAGCATAAAAATGGTGTGGAAAACCTTGTTCCTTCACTATCCTAGGACTATTTCTACAGCATAATTGCTTGCATCACACATCAGCTTGAATGGTTTATCCCACTCTAGTGCTACCATAATAGGTGCTGAAACCAACTTTTTCTTTAGGACATATAATGCCTCATGCATTCCTCATTGAAATTAAAAATTGTACCTTGCACTAGCAAATTGGACAATGGCTTAGAAATTTTAGAGAAGTCTTTGATAAACCTTCTATAGAAACTAGCATGTCCAAGGAAACTTCAAATTCCCTTGACTGAAGTAGGTAGTAGTAATTTTTCTATTGTTTCCATCTTGGCTCTGTCAACTTCAATTCTCATACATGAGATCTGATGTCCCAGAATAATGCCTTCCTTTACCATTAAATGGCATTTTTCCCAATTAAGCACCAAGTTGGTTTCTTCACATATCCTTAAAACCAACTCCAAGTTATGAAGGCAATGATCAATCTTCTAACCACAGAGAAATCATCCATGAAGACTTCAATGATTTTCTCCACCATGTCAGAAAAAAGCGCCATTCATTCATCTTTAGAAAGTAGTTGGATAATTGCAAAGACCAAAAGGCATTCTTCTGAAAGCAAATGTGCCATATGGACAAGTGAATGTAGTCTTCTCCTTGTCTTTGGGAGTAATGGCTATTTGATTATATCCTAAATAACCATCTAAGAAGCAAAAATAATCAAAACCAGCTAGCCTATCCAGCATTTGATCAATAAATGTCAAGGAAAATGATCCTTTCTTGTGGCTATATTTAACTTCCTATAGTCAATGCATACTCTCCATCCTATGACAGTTCTTAAAGGAATTAATTCATAATTGTCATTTCTCACCACAATCATTCCACCTTTCTTTAGGACTACTTGCACAGGACTGACCTATGAACTATCGGAGATAGGATAGATAGGATAGATGACACCTGCATTAAGCCATTTAAGCACTTCTTTATGAACTACCTCTTTCATTATTGGATTTAGTCTTATTTGGGCTTACAATTGTCCTCCATTAATATTCGATGCATGCATAAGGCTAGACTGATTTGCTTCAAATTAGAAATAGACCATCCGATAGCTGATTTATATCTTCTAAGGATTTGCAGTAGCTTATCTTTTTCATCTCTAGAGAAGCTAGAAGATATGATTACTAGTAACGAGGACTCTCCAAGAAATGCATAGCATAGATGATCTAGCAGTTGCTTAAGCTTAAGAGACAGAGACTTCTCAATTGAAGGGGTAGATGTGGGAAGACTTTATCCCAAAGCTTTGAAATATTTTCTGTTATTTGGACTAAACAAGTCCAACCATTGTACAATTTCTGCAATGTCTTCTTCATCAAGAGTAGAAGGAGAAGGATGAATTAAGCTAGCTTCCAATGAATCTTCTAAATTTTCCAAGTGCTGAGATACTAAGGTATCCAATGAGTCTATCTAGAAGCAATTATCACTTGCTATTGAATATTTGATTACGTTGAACACCTTGAATATCACTTCATTGTTGTACACCCAAAGGTTTAATTCAACTTTCTGAACATCAATCAAAGCTCTCCCTATAGCCAGGAATGGTCTCCCTAAAATTATAGGGATATCTTTTTCATCTTCCATGTCTAGCACCATAAAATCTGTCGAAAAGATAAACTTGTTTGTCTCAATAAGTACATCTTCAACTATGCCTCTTGGGTGCTTGATAGATCTGTCCACCGACTCAAGAGAGGTAGTTATAGGTTTTGTTTCACCTAGCCCTAATTTTCTATAAATTGACAAGGGCATAAGAATGATGTTGGCTCCTAGGTTACATAATGCCTTCTCAAATATAGAATTCCCAATGATACAAGGAATATTGAAGATTCCTGGATCTTTATGTTTTGGAGGCAACTTTCTTTGAATGATTGCACTACATTCCTCAGTGAGAGCGATTGTCTGATATTCTTCTAGCTTCCTTTTGTTTGACAAGATATTTTTCATGAACTTCACATAACTCAGCATTTGTGAGAGTGCATCAGCAAATGGTATATTGATGTGAAGCTTTCTGAAGACTTCCAAGAACTTAGTGAACTGCTTATCTAGTTTACTTTTCTTTAATTGCTGAGAGAAAGGTATGGAGGAAGATATTTACTGAGGAGGCAGTGGTTGTAGGTTAGGAATGACTTCCACTTGCTCTTGACCTTCTGACGTGCCTTTCTCATTGTTGATTGTAGGTTCCAATTCTTTCCCACTTCACAGTATAATTGCTTGGCCTTGCTCTCGTGGATTAACTTTAGTGTTACTAGGCAAATTTCTTTGCTGATGATTGCGGAGCAAATTGGCTATCTGAGCCACTTGAGTTTCAAGATTCTGAATCTGTACTAATTGATTCTGAATCTAAGTGGTCTGGTTTTGCAAATTGGCTCTTGTATCTTCCATGGATTCATTTGTATTATTAGCTAACTGAGCTATCGCAATCTCCCAATCTGTCTTCTTTTCTTACTTATGCTATTGAATTCCTTATTATTGAAATCCTTGCTGAGGAAATCCTTGTTGTGCTTGTCCCATATTCCGTTGATTTCTCCAGGCAAAGTTTGGATGGTTTCTCCACCCTGGGTTGTACATATGGGAATAATTTTGTTGCATGTTGAAATTGCCAACAAAATGTGTTTATTCTGGTTCAAGCTGTGTAAAAAGGATTGCCTATTTGACATTCTTCACTAGGATGATTGCCTTGGCACAAATCATAGCATATTGATGAAGACTCAATGGCATTAACTCCCATCTAATTCTTCTACATTTTTTTTGTAAGTATCGCAACTCGAGCAGTTAGAGCAGCAATAAGATCAATCCCATAAACAGCTATTGGCTTCTTTGACATAGCTCTCTCAGTCAGCCACTAAAAATTTTGTGTGGCAATTTCTTCCAGCAGATCATATGCATCTTCAACTGATTTCTTCATTGTTCCTCTAGCTGATGCATCTATCTTGGTTTGGGTGGTGTCAAGCATTCCATTATAGAAGTTTTAGACTTGTAACCACTTAGGCATCCCATGATGTGGACACTTCCGCAGCAGGTCCTTGTATCTCTCCCAAGCTTCATAGAGAGTTTCACCATCATACTGATTAAAATGTTGATCTCCATCCACATTCTTGCTATTTTTTGCTGGGGGGGAGAAATTTGGCAAGAAATTTTTAAGCTAAATCATCCCAACTGGTGATAGAATTTGCAAGTAAAGAATTCAGCTAAGTTTTTACCTTATCCTTCAATGAAAAAGGAAATAGTTGAAGTCAAATAGCATCATCAAATACTCCATTGTATTTGATAGTGTCATAGATTTCGAGAAAATTGGCAATATGAGCATTCAGATCTTCAGTAGGCAACCCATTGAACTGAACTCCTTGAAGTATTTGTAAAGTCACTGAGTTTATCTCAAAATTATTGGCAACATGGGTTGGCCTCCTGATTACCAGTTGAATGTCAGTTGCTAATGGTAATTGAGAATCTCACATTGGCATGTAAGGAAGATTCAAAGGATTCTAGTTCACTTCTCCCAGATTAGCAATAATGTTATGTACTTGACTAACAGCCTCTCTTTTCTCTCTTCTAATTCTTTGAAGAGTGTATTCTATCTTGGAATCAAAAGAGAGTAGATTAGTGCTTTTAGATCTTCACATATACTTATGGAGAACCCTGAAAAGAAAACAAGAATTCCAATGAGTAACCAAAGAAGAGAAAAATTCAAAGCAAAACTAAAGTTATTTATTTTGATATTGGTACAACATTAGTCCCAAGCAATGGTGCCAAAAACTTGCTACAGAATTTTCCTTAATGTAAGTGCAGGTTTCGCTAACAAGTAATAAAGAGGGTGTGAGATATCGTTCCCACGAAGACTAAGTTCACCAAGTACTAAATTACTTTAACTCTTAATTTTGCATGAAGAATTGAAGTGTGATAAGTGAATGTAAAGATGTAATTAAAAAATATCTAAATTAATGACCCTATCAATGATATGGATTATGGAAATAATAATAGAGATGATGATTTAAAAATATATAGGGGGTGTCCGATTTCATCTAATAAATCATATTTAGTTTCAATAATTTTAACAATTAATGTTTGTTCTTATATTGATAATGAGTTTCTCTTAATTAATTGCTATTATTTCTCGAGTCATAGCAACCTATCTCAATTGGCTAATTTCCTACATGTTTGTGAAAATCCCAACTAATTAAGATGCATTAAGATCAAGAAATTCATAACATTGCATAAGCTTCATAGATATCTCTATCATCATAACAATCTTATGATTCTTAATCATGGTCTAATTTGATAATCGCTTCTCAGCCTCAAATTGAATCACAAATCATGTTAAAAGGGTTAGCATTCTTTTACAAGCATTAAAATTAGATTAAACACTCAACATAGATAATGAACAACCAAAGAAATGCATTAAACATAATAAAACCAATTACTCATTATCCAACTACATCATTCCACCATATTAAAGTGCTTAGCTCATAATGGAATCAAGGAAAACACTACATAATGTTTTAAACATGATTAACAAAGGAAAATAATTGAAAGAGCACAAGAAAAGATGAAGAAATAGGTTTCTCAATGTAATGTTCTCTGCCCTCTATTCTCTTGTCAGCTCTTCTTCCTTTTACAATAAGATTCCACCTTCAATCTTGTGTAGTTGCCTCTCAAACTTGTTTCTCCACCTCCAAACCTTGACAAAGAGCCCCAAATAATGTGCCCTCACTTCATTTTTATAGCCCCCTCCATTAGGGTTGAGCATTTGTACAAGTTAAGCGAGATCCAGAAATTTAGGATTTCTGTCTCCAGCACCTTGCCATAGCAGGGACTCTTTGCCACATGAAATTTCAAGCTTCAAGTTCAGTGCCGTGGCAAGGGAAATGCCTTGTCATGGCATGATGTTGTTGACTCAAACAATATTGATGCAGTTTATTCTTTGCTGTAGCATGATGTTGCTGTCTATGTTTTCTAACCAGTATTTTCTATATTCCTTCACTTCATTCCATTTCTTCTTTCCTTGCTGTGGATTCTCCAAGTTTCTATCATATTTTCTACCTCCATGTCCCTACAAGTAAACATAAATAAAAAGACTTTAAATAAATTAAACACAACTTAAAAATGTACCAAAAAGTTAGTTTAAAATGACATAGTGTAACTGAATATAATTCACATATCAATCTAAAATGAAACATTTTCTTAAGGAAATTGGAAAATGTCTTGTATGGATGACTAGAAATATTTTGAGATATTCTTAAGAGGTTCCAAGGACATGAAAAGATTCCAAAAACATGAAAATGGGTATAGAATGAAAAATACTATTTTATTACATTTAAAGTATGATTGTCCCAAGATGGCTGAATTATGTGTGATACACCTAGTTGGCATGGCAACTTGAATGGTCAAATATGACACGTCAAGCTGGCATAGTAGCCTGCATGGTCGAGTATGATTAGCCTAAAAGGTAGGATGGCCCGAATGACCAAATATAATGCACATGAAAGGTGGGATGGACTGAATGGCCTGATATGATGTGATTGAAAAGAGGGATGGCCTAAATAGCCAGATGTTATGCATTTGAATGGTGGGATGGCTAATAGTTCAAATTATAATACTTCGCGAGTGTATAGACGTATAGAAATATAGTGTGTAATGCAAGGGTCGATCCCACAAAGAACAACAAACTAACTTCATTAATCTTAGTTACTAAGTATAAAAATAAACAGACTTAAATTAAGATGTGATATAATTTCAGAAACTTAAAAGAATAAAAATAAATAAATAGCTAAGGATAGTGCAAAGAGATTAATAAGATGAGGAAGTCTAGGGTTCTGATTTCACCACAAGGTGATAACTCTTTGCCAATGGAATGTTGGATTTAATGCCTCACTTGGGTTCGTTCTTTCAAATATAAGATCATTACCGTTAGATGTGCAGGTTCAAATCTAGTGCTTTCACTTGTTCCAATTACCTATGACGTTTAGTACAATTGAGGTGAAAATGCATTAAGTTCAAGAACATAAGAACCTGAATAGAATGGTTTAGAAATGATGTGTACCTTAATCATCTATCCTTATCATTCAAGGGAGCTTATAGTTTTGCATATGATGTGTACATTAACAATACTTTGATAAATAATCTAACTCATAATATTGGTGATCAAGTAATAAAATAAATTAAATCATTACAAACAATATCATGAATGAAACAAGATCATCTAACATTAATAATATCCAACAATCCATAACAAAGAGTATAAAAAAAGGCTACATCTTCAACCTAGAAAAAGGGATTTAGTTCATAAGAGAAAATAAATAACTCCCTAAGGCAGGATGATAATAATGAAGAACATCATCTCTCTTTCTTCTTTCTGAACTTGCAATCCCTTCTTCTTCTCCATAAGAAATCTCCCAAAACAAGGTTTCTAAACCTAGAGAAAAACTCTCAAAATGGAAGTGAGAAAAACCCTACAAAAACCCTATATTTTTCCTTAAAAAGCCAATAAAAATATGAAACTATGGAAAAAATCTGCAAAATATCCACCGTTGGTGCCGGCTTGGTGCCAGCCGGTGGTGGTCTAATTTTAGCGACAGCCTACTACCCAGTCTGTTTTGCTCTATCTTGCTCTATTTGCTGTCGACTGGTGGTGGTCCAATTTTAGCATCGGCCTACTACTATAACAAATAGTAGTAAGCATGGCTCTCAATCATTTGATCAATAGAAGGAAGAGAAAAGTGATCTTTTCTTATGAATACATTGAGTTTCTTATAGTCAATGCACATCTGCCATCCTGTTGTCATTCTCATTAGCACCAACTTATTATTGTTATTTTTTACAATAGAAATACTAGACTTCTTGGACTCCACATGCAGTAGACTTACCCATTTATTGTCAGAAATTGGATAGATAATACCTACATCCAACAATTTGATCACCTCTACTCACACAGCTTCCTTCATATGTGGGCTAAGTATCCTCTGAGCTTCTCTAGAAGTTTTTACATAATCTTCCAACAAACTTTTGTGCATGCACATAGTGGGGCTGATTCCCTTTATGTCTGCTAAGGTCTTCCCTATAGCTCCTTTGTGCTCTTTCGATACATTCATCAGCTTAATTTCTTCATCAACAGACAAGTCAGAAATAATAATCACTGGAAAAGTATTATTTTCACCTAAAATTACATACTTTAAGTTCTAAGGTAATTGCTTCAATTATAGTTTAAGTGATGTAAAAGATGGTTGTTCCACTTCTGGGGTTCATATGTGACAACCCTTCATTGGTACCTTCTCCTTCTTTCACTTACTCTGCGTTATCAAGTTCAACTTTAAAATGCATTGTCTCTTCATTCTCTTCTAGTCCATCTGCAGTGAGCACCAAGTTTAGCTTATCAGTTGTCTCCTCCTGCACAAAAGTTGATAAAATAAGTGAGTCAAATTCATCAATTTGAAAACATCCACTAGGATGTGAAGGCAGTGATAAAAAATTATGAACAGAAAATTCAACAGTTTCATCTAAGATAGTCATTTTTAACTTCCCATTGTGCACATCTATGATTGTCTTAGTGGTTGCTATGAAAGGGCGTCCTAGACGAATTGGCACTTCTCTTTCTCATATCATTTATCTTTCCATGTCAAACATAATGAAATCTACAGGGATAATCAGTTTATCAATTTGCCAAGAATGTTCTCTACAATGCCTCTAGGATATTTAATTGATTTGTCTACAAGTTGTAGAGACATTGTAGTGGGTTTTAATTCTCCTAATCCCAATTGTCTAGCATTACCTTTACCTTGTTTGTCCCTCCAACAATAATTGATATATTAAAGCTACCTAGATCCTTGAGTTTTGGGGGAGGGTTTGTCTATAAAACGGCACTAGCTACCTCTGAAACTAGAAACTTCTCATGTGGCTTATACTTACGCTTCCTAGTGTTTAATTCCTTCAGAAATTTAGCATATGCAGACATATTCTTTATCATATCAAGCAAAGGCAAATTGACATTAACTTTTGAAAGGATATCATAAACATTAGAAAAAAGATTTATCAAATTTACTTTGCTTCAGCCTTCTTGGAAAAGGTACAGGGGGATCATATGGTGGGGGTGCTTTGTAGTTGACAGAAGGGTTAACTACTGGAAACAGTGCCTTCTTTAGATGCCCTTCCTCCTCAATATTCCTCTTGTCTTTCAGTATTCCTGCAAAAATAATTGAATTGTTAATTTCTTCTCCAACCTTATTATTAATTACCTTCCACTCCTCAGTGTCATTAATGGTTTGGCTTGCTCCGGTTGGCTAGGCAGCTTTTCAGGTCTGTGGCCTTGTACTGCTTCTACAATTTACCCTAACTGAGTTTCCATCTTTTTCATGGATGCCTCCATGTTGTGGAACCTAGAATGAATGTTTTGGAATTTAGTTAAATGATTTTGGAGCTTAATTTGTGTTACTTACATGAAACTTTGGAGTGTTTCTTCAAGCATAGGCTTTTTTTGTTGAGGTTGAAATGAGGTTCCAGTTTGATTTTGATTTCTTTCATTATTCCAAAAGAAGTTAGGATGATTCCTCCAACCAAGATTGTAGGTGTTTGAGTATTGATCATTCCATGACCTCTGGTTGTAAAAGTTCATTGCATTAGCCTGCTTAGCGTCACTTTGCAAAATATTCATTTGAAGGGCAAATATTAGGTGAATGTCCTGAATTACCACAAAGAGAACAAACCTCTGTAGGAGCAGGATGTGGTTGCTTCAATTTCACCATCATTGAGCACATTGCTTTCATCTTTTTCTAACTTCTACATGGATAGATTAGAATTAGTATTTACTTCATAAAGTCCCCTAGATCTACCTCTTATACTTTTTTGTTGGGAATTTGCTCCCAACATCTCATAAAGCTCATAAGTTTCTTTTGGAGTCTTCTCTCCCATGGTTCCACCTGCAACATTATCAACCATGGCTTAGCATGGCTGTGGTAGTCCATCATAGAAAAATTGGATAAGCAACGAAAGTGGATATCTATGATGAGGGCATTGAATAAGAATTGCTTTTAATATTTCTCATGCTTCATGTAAAGCTTCACCATCCATCTAAGCAAAAGTGGCTATTTTACTTCTCAATTCAGCAGTTTTTGCATGAGAGTAAAATTTTCCAATGAATTTATCGTAAATTGCTCCCCAAGTTGTCAATGAGCCAGGAGCTACTGTCACGAACCAAGTCTTGGCTAAATCTTTTAGAGTGTATGGGAAACATCTCATGCGTAACTGATCTTCTATTAGCCCCTTGTAATGGAAATGTTTGGATAGTGGCATAAAAATTATGCATAAAAGTCAATGGATCCTCTAAAGCTAATTCATGGAAGGATGAAAGCATGTTAACTAAACAGACTTAGAATAAGATGTGATATAATTTTAGAAACTTAATAAAAAAAATAAATAAATAGCTAAGGATAGTGCAAAGAGATTAAAAAGATTCACAAGTCCATCTTTATTCATCTCCCCTTTTTGTCAGAATCAAAACGGGACTTTAGGATGGGGCATGTCTCCCTTTAATATCTCAAAGATATGACAGTTAATCACAAGTATAGGATAAATATTTTTAGTAATATGCTCTTCTCCCCCCTTTACATATTCATGCAATTTGTAATTTAAACAACATATAGATCTCCCCCTTTTGTCTAAAGGATAGGACTTTTAGGCATAACTATGTACATGGAAAAGAATTTAGATGAATTTTTTTTTACTTATTTGGTCCTTAAAGAATGCATTCGTACAAAGCATAACCATGAACATGAGATAGGATAAGTTTTCATCAATATAAAGAATAGATTCATGTCATGGGCAACATTCAAAAATGAGATAATTTGTAGTTAAACTTTTAAAGGTATGTAAATGGATTTCAAGCATACATCAATTCATATATCATTTTGAGGATGCATCAAAATCATAATTCTTATTCAGACACAAAGGGCACCAATTGATATTCGTATCATTTCAAAAACAATTTCATTCTTCATATTTCATAAAGAGATCACATAAGAAACTTCATTATATCTATCCAAGAATGAAAACATCATAATTTTAATCATAGAAGATGACAAACACATCATTTTAGTCATTTAATAGTTTGGATATGATAATACATGATCCTAATTATTTTGTTTGTTTTTCTCATTAGTTAGTGTTTTCTCGATGTTGTTTGATGATGGCAACACTGAAATTTTCTTAATTCATATTGAGATTTATGTCATTTTGATCATTAGGTGATGCTTTAGAACTCTAATCTACTCAACTTTCTATTTATAGAAGATGGACTAAGAAATATGGTTATTAAAGTAATCTCCATCACAATCTCTAAAGAAAGGTGCTCAACATTTCTCAGCATTTTACATAGCACACCTTCATATGATATGCATGTGAATTGTAACATTTCTTAAGCTTTTTCAAGTTCCTTGAATTCACATGCTTAGAAATCAGCAACTTTTCAGATATATCAACTTTTCAGATGTATCTTCAGGAATGTTGATCTCTTCTAACCTAAACTTTTCAGACGTATCTTCAGGAATGTTGATCTCTTCTAACCTAAACTTTTTAGATGTATCTTTAGGAATGTTGCTCAACTGTGGCTTGCATATAATTGATGAATTTTATTATATGCATACTATCTTGCATCTGTCAGATTTAATCTCCCACTTTGACAGACAAATGGAAATAGCCGAGTCCTTTTCATTTGTGCTTTATCTATTATAACACTCTAGCTTTTGCTTCTTTACTTGCCCAAGCCTTGACACCATGGAATATATTTTTTGTGCTCATTTTTCTTAAGTCCTGCAACTTAAAAATTTCTACATTTTTGCCACATTATTAGCTTGATATTTTTCATTGTAAATCATAATATAATTATCAATATGAAATTTGCATAAGTTGTAAAGCATGGATATATACTTTAAATCATAATTTTGTATCTACAAGCTCATTTAACCACTCATTCTTTTTCATTCAAAAAGATGTCTCTTTAAGGCACATTTAGCATATCTTCCATGGCATAATAAACAAGATTGAGAACAACATGGATCAAGATGACTTCCCTTCAAGACTTATATCAATATGTATATGCTTACAAAAATGATATTCCTAAGAAGTGCATATATTTCAAGCATATCTTTTTGCATTTTAAGCTTCCTTTACAAGAAGCATCATTAGCATAAATTAAGTCTTAAGACAAGTTTTATTGTCATAAAAATCATACAATAATCCCAATAGATAACAATGAAGAATATCTTCTCTCTTTCTTCTTTCTTACTTGCAATCCCTTCTTCTTCTCCACAAGAAATCTCCTAGGAAAATGACTCTAAACCCTAGAGAAAAACTTTCAAAATGAAATTAAGAAGAATCTCGCAAAAACCCTAAGTTTTCCTTAAAAAGCCAACAAAAATACGTAACTATGGAAAAATTCCGCAACATGTCCACCACTAGTGCTAGTGGCATTGGCATGTTGTTGGCCTGTGGTGGTCCAATTTTGGTGCCAGTGGTGCCGACCTGCTGCCTGGTTTGTCTTGCTTCATTTGCTCCGTTTGTTCCATCTTTGTAGTTGCTTCTTTTCCAATATTTTTCTCTTCCTTTTCATTATTTTTCCATCTTCAAAGCACCTGATAAAATCTAACAAATAAGCATTAAATTGATTTAAAAGAGACAAGGATTTGCAAATAAACAAGCTTAAACATGTGCAATATATATGTATGAAATTGACTCATCAATGGCCCGTATGGCCGAATATGATATGCCTAAATGGTGAAGTGGATAGTATATTTGGGTATAGATATGTATGGTTGGCATGGAGGCCTGAATGGCTTGAGTTATGTGACACATCTGATTACTATTGACTGTCTCTTGGGGATTCATTAGAAATGGCGATAATGGATTGCTAAGGTGTGACGGAGTGCGAATGTGAACAAATGAAAATAAATTAAGATTAGAGGAATATGAGGAAGATGATGCAAATGAACCCTAATAAAGTGAATATTATAAAGAAATTAATAGTCTTTGATGCATCATATTAAGTGATTATGATTGCACGTCATGAGCCACTATATGTTACAAATTACATTTTTATGTGACATGAATTAAATCTAATATTTTGTTGTTAATTTCTATTTAATTGTATATGTTTTTACTAAGTTGCCCAAACTCACCATGTTTTTTTGTGGTTTTTAATTAACAAATCTAACGAAGGAGCCCAACGTGAGGTTGGGGCTCAAGATCAGGCTCCATTGCACATTCATCAATATACAAATTTCCTTGATGGCATTTTGGAATGTATATAAATTGTAAAATTTTAAATTTGGGCATGTGGGGTATAAAAATTTTGTATAAATTAAGGTTGCTAGCATGTCATCATATAGGGTCTCTAGGAAATTTATTTGGCTACCTCCATCACAATGCAACTATTAATTTTGGGAGAACTGTGGGTATGTGATGTTGAGTTAATGTAGCTTTGGTATGTATAATTTAATATATGATGACAGATTGTATAGCTTAGATATGGTCAATATAGGGGAGACTCTATCCAGAGTTCCTAGTGATGTGACTATGGTAATGCCCAAAAGGTGGGGCATTACACAAGGGAGTAAGAATTGATGGAATTAATTCATGTAAGGAAAATTTTCAAGCTTGCATTGGATGGGAACGCCTGTGAAAACAATGCTATTAAGATACAAAGAATTTTGGTTTATAATAATGTTTTTGTAAAAAAATTTGGCTGTGTGAATATAGAATGCTGATGTGATATCATATCTATCCAGTTCTAACACATGTATTAGAATTGGAAGTATAATTGTATGATTGGAACATGTGATGTGTATAAGAGCTTGACATATGTTTTCATCCAAGAGAATAGCATATAAGACTAAAACGCTTAGGATAATGCAACGAGATTAATAAGATGAAGAAGTCTAGGGTTCCAATTTCACCATAAGGTGATAACTCTTTGCCAATGAATGTTGGATTTAATGCCTTACTTGGGTTCATTCTTTCAAACATAAGATCATTACCGTTTGATGTGTGAGTTCAAATCTAGTGCTTTCACTCATTTCAATTACCTATGATATTTAGCATAATTGAGACAAAAACCCATTAAGTTCAAGAACATAAGAACCTGAATAGAATGGTTTAGCATATGATGTATACCTTAACCATCTATCCTTCTCAATCAAGGGAGCTCATGGTTTTGCATATGATGTGTACCTTAACCATGATTTGATAAATAATCTAACTCATAATATTGGTGATCAAGCAATAAAATAAATTATATCATTGTAAATAATATCATGAATGAAATAAGATCATATAACATTAATAATATCAAACAATCCATAACAAAGAGTATCAAAAAGGGCTACATTTTTACACTAGAAAAAGGAATTTAGTTCATAAGAGAAAATAAAACAACTTCCTGAGATAAGATGATAACAATGAAGAACAACTTCTCTCTTTCTTCTTACTTACTTGCAATCCCTTCTTCTTCTCCACAAGAAATCTACCAAAAGATGGCTCTAAACTTCAAAGAAAAACTATAAAAAATGGAAGTAGAAGAACCCTGCAAAAACCCTAAGTTTTTCCTGAAGAAGCCAGCAAAAATACGCAACTGCTTTGCAAACAGTTTGCCTCCGGTGCTGGCGGCACCAACTTGCTGTTAGCCAGTGGTGGCCCGGTATGGGTGCCGGTGGCACTAGCTCGCTGCCTAGTCCTTCTTGCTCTGTTTGCTCCATTTGCTCCATCTTTGTAATTGCTTCTTTACCAACTTTTTTCTCTTCTTTTTCTCTTCTTTTTTCATCTTCAAAACACCTAATAAAATCCAACAACTAAGCATTAAATTCATCTAAAAGAGACAAAGATTCACAAATAAATAAGCTACAACATGTGTAATATATGTATATGAAATTGACTCATCAAATACCCCCAAAATTACTTATTTTCCCATCCTCGAGCAAACTAGAAATTAGAACTCATAAATCAGTTAGGATAATTTCTCTAAATCAATGAGTAGCATGCCAAACAAATTACACATATACATATAATTTGGGAATCATTCAAGACGCTTACCTGGTAATCTCATGAAAATCATGCTTCATTAATCCTTTCATGAAGTGAAAATGTGTGTGTGTGTGTAATGTCAACTACATGCTACATGCATACTTTTCAATCAACAATGTGCAAATTAGTGGTTCTAATGATCTTCATGTAACACTCTATAAGCTTGCTTTTCATTATCCCTCTCCACTAATGTAAACAACTATGTTCACTTAGATCAATAGGTCTTTTTTAAGCTTGTAATGAGGCCTTAGGTTTGGCTATCAAATAAAAGGATTAAGGATTCACAAAGTAAGAGATCATAACTGACTCTCACATGAATGTTCACTCTCTTAATATAATTCTTTTATTTGTTTTGTTTTCTTTTTATGGGCTGTATTACTACCACACCCCCAAACTTATTTTCTTTTGAGTTAATTGGGATGTGAACCCCCAATTGAAAGAGGATTTCTTACTCATTCTTTTCTTCATTATCTTCTTTACTTTTCCTTTTTGGCATTTTTCTTTTCAATTCCCCAAACTAAATTTCTTTTGCTTCACTCATACCTCTCTAACAACTATATGTACAAAATATGTCTCTTATAGGTTAAGCATGGCTTTTCAGGCTAAAAGGGTCTAGATAATGAGACTAAAGAAAGAAATGTTGAATGGTGATTTTTCATATGCTTTACATATGCTATTCTCTCATAAGGCTCAATGGGGACACTAGTGGCATGAATATACTAGGTTAGCTTGAAAGGCTCAAACTGATCAAAGAATGCCTAAATCACTTCTATGTAAACATGTAATCTAGGATTTTGCCTTGAGGGATAATCAAACAAGTTCTAGAATGCTTATGTCAACCAAAATATGTCACTAAATTCACAATACTATCAACTCATCAACATACACTTTGCATGATCATAACATAATGTGCTCAACAAAATTTTCATAAATCATGAAAAAGAAGGACTTATCATAAGAATTATTAAATCACAAGGTAGCATCGATCTTTCATTCTAAATTATGTGCAATGATAATAAAAAAAACTCAGCATATGTTACTAATCATCAAGAGAGAATCACCCTATTCAATTCCACCATGTTAGCACAGTTACTCTTGGATTTCCTTTAGCTAAGTTATCAAAAAGTGAAGCTCATCAAAATTAAACCTAAATTTGAAAAAGTTTACCTAAAAACTGAATACACTTGAATGTAATGCAAAACACCCCCCAACTTAAGCTTCACATTGTCCTCAATGTGAAATAATGAAAGAAGTTTAAGATCAAGGGCTTCCCCGAATGAAGTGTATTCGCATCCTCTTCTTTCAGAGCTAGCATGGCATCATTTTAACACTTATAAGAGCATATGCAATCCTCAAAAATCATATTTCCTCCTTCTACAAAACTCACAGTAATCAAAAATAAAAAAAATGTGTGCATTGGGTAATAAGGGACGTTGTGAGGTGGCACTAGCGGCATCACCCTGCTGCCCCATGCGAAAATGTTTTTTTTTAACGGCTCTTGCACTAGAGGCGCCAAGTCGCTGCCTTTGTCTTATGGTTTTGTTGCCTTGAAAATCTCTTTTCCATGTTATTCCAATACCCTGATTTGATCTCCTTACTTGAAATCCTTATTTATGCATTTATCTTGTCAAACATGAAGCAATAATATATTAAATATAGTAAACAGGAAAATATAAATGTAATCTAACGACTTAATAATCAAAGCAGCCTTATTTAAACTAATGCAACTAGCCTACTTTATTAATACAAAAACATCACTACTTCTAGAAAATTAAAAAGACTAAAAAACAAAAACTTGGGTTGCCTCCCAAGAGTGATGTATTTACAGTCTCAGCCCGACTATGGCCTTCCATCAATGAATTGAAATTTGGCCTGTCTATGATCCAGTTCTTTAAAACTTGGCAGTGGTGTGTAGAATTTTGGTGCTCCTAGTTGATAAACATAGTTGACTGATTCATCATCTTCTAGTTCATCTTCTTCAACTATGTTTATGGGCTCTTTTGAAAACTTTTCCATCATTCCATCGACTCCATTCATCTTGAGAGCATTCTTATTCTTGTTGGATAGCTCCATCTCCTTGAAAATATAAAACTTCATAGTATGATCTTTGAATTGCTTGAGAGTGTCCTCCTCCATACCTGTAAAAGAAGATAAATAATCAGTGGAAAGCATAAATCATTGCCTATAGATGCATGACTTAAAGAACGAGGCAATTACTCCAGTTCAGATTTTTCTTTAATCTCCTCCTTTTCTGAGCCTTCATTAGAATTTTCAATCATCTCACCAGCTTTTCACCTCTTAATGTTGTGATTGCTTGCACTTGCTCAGGCTAACTTAATAACTTTCTAGATGTGTGACTTTGCATAGCCTCTATAATTTGCCCCAACTGAGTCTCTATCATCTTCATGGATGCCTCCACATTCTAGAATCTTGCTTCAATATTTTGGAATTTGGTTGCATGATTCTGGAGTTCAATTTGTGTTGCTTGCATGAAATGCTATAGTGTTTCTTCAAGCATAGCTTTTCTTGATTGAAAACACGTTCCAAATTGAATCTGACTCAAATTATTGTTCCATAAAAAATTGGGATGACTACTCTAACCAAGATATGGATCATCAAGGGGTGGTTGGTTATAGAAATTCATTGCATTGGCTTGTCCTAAAAGTTCTGCAAAACTCTACCTAGAAGAACAAGCATTTTATGAATGACTAAAAATATCACAAATAGAATATACCTTAGCAGGAATTGGTTGTTTCTGGTTCATGACCATGGAGAATATCAAATTCATTTTCTCAGCAAGCTCCGACATTTGCATAGAAAGCTCAGTATTAGAATTCAATTCATACATTCCTATGGTAGGGCATGTAAACTCTTTCATTAGCTATTGTGCTTGTTTAGCCACCCTATTTTCCATGTGTTCTCTCATCTATTCTTCTTCCTTATAATCACAGCTCAGTAAAAAGAAAGAAAGAAATAATTAAAAATAATCTTGTATAAAACTATACATAAAAACAAAAAAAAAGAATGTAAATAATCTTAATCAAATTAGTTTGGAACCATTCCCCAACAACAGTCCCAAAAACTTAATGGTTCAAATTATAATTCCTTGCAAGTGTACGAACATATAGTAATATAGGGTATAAATGCAAGGGTCGATACCAAAGAAAATGGTAAACTAACTTAATTAATCTTTAGTTACTAAGTATAAAACTAAACAAACTTTGAATAAGATAAGATATAATTTTAGAAACTTAATAGATTAAAAGTAAATAAATAACTAAAGATAATGTAGAGAGATTAATAAGATGAAGAAGTCTAGGGTTCCAATTTCACCACAAGGTGATAACTTTTTGTCAATGAATGTTGGATTCAATGCCTCACTTGGGTTCATTCTTTCAAACATAAGATTATTACCGTTTGATGTGCGGGTTCAAATCTAGTGCTTTCACTCGTTCCAATTACCTATGATATTTAGCTTAATTAAGGCAAAAACCCCTTAAGTTTAAGAACATAAGAACCTAAATAGAATGGTTTAGTATATGATGTGTACATTAACCATCTATCCTTCTCAATCAAGGGAGGTTATGGTTTTGCATATGATGTGTACCTTAACCAT
>JAYJMB010015082.1:0-24481 GCA_036873735.1 Pouteria campechiana
TGAATGTTGGATTGCGTAGAGTTAAGAAATAGAAGTCCCTTTTGAATAGAAATCCTACGTGGCAAAGCGTAGCCCGACGAATTAGGTATCTGTGTTAGAGTTCTCTAACAGGCAGCTAATATCATTCATGCCATCATTTCCACTCATTTCCATCCAACCAATGCAAGATGTGATCCTACATAAAAGTTGAGAAAATGGCACAAGTAGTAATCCACTAATGCAGGAGTTGAGGAAACTATGGCGCCCACCTACGCATATGTAATTACAGACGTGTACCCATTGAAGGCATCCGATCTGATCTTACTAACTGTTGGAAGAAAGCATATACATGCATCCCTCCTTGAGCTACCATCCTTATCTTTTGACCAAGGACTATTATTGATTGGGCTGTCAGCAGGAAAGATACAGGGACGATTTCTCATCCAAATCCTACTCAATTCATTTAATGCCTTTGATCCGTGTGCGACTTGTTCTGATGATGGATTTTACAGAACTCAAATAGCTAACAATCTAAAGAATTGAATCTGGCTCAACCAAACAGGACTTACAATTAGTTCCTTTCATATAGTCTCCAAAAAGGTAAAAGAAATATTTCCAGGTTTGAAACGAAGACAGTGATCCATAATTGGTGTCTACCATCTGAGAACTAGGAAACATATTACTATTTAATTCATCCACGAAATTGGAAAATTACAAAATGCACTAGATTTTATTAAGTTAATTCCTGAGATATCTAAATGTCTACAAACACAATTGTTGAAGAAAAACAATTCCTCCTCTCTTACATAAATATTTGGTAAAACAAAAACATGTCATCAGACCCTGTTGTATGCAACTGACTTGCTGAACAGACGGCGGATATAAACTACCTGAAGGCCGCTTGCAACTGCCAAAGCGAGGTATTCTGCAAGTGTGTAAAATATAAGACGCCTCCTAGTGCTCTCATTTGCTGCGAAAAACAGAAGAAAAGTGAGGCAGTGGTCAATGAGCAAACTAGGAAAAACCTATAGGCGACATCTAAAGAATGCTGCATGCTCAATACGTTGAAGGGAAAGTGAGAAACTTCCAAGGCCATGTCTAGTTCCACTGGTTTAGTCAATAGTAGTTATGGATTAGAGGACCTTGTTCCCCAATGGATAATTACTTCTACAGGCACCTGTCACACATTTCTCATTCACATGAAAGGATGAAAGGTTATTAGAACTAGGGGTGTAAATTAGATCAGGTTGACTTAGGTTGGGATTAAGCTAACCTTAACCATATTTATAAAGACTCAATCCAACCCTAACCTTAACCCAACCCTAAGAATATTGGGTCAGTTTTGGGTTAAATTCAGGTTAACAAGTGTGGTTAAAAAATTAAGTTAATATTCTAAACTTTATGAATTTTTTATTTTAAATTTATTTTGAATAAATATGTTATGGTAACTAAAATAAAAATGCTCATTTATATCACCCATGTCAATCTAAAAAAAAATTATGGTTAAATTGCCAAGATTCATAATTTAAAAAGGGAAAAAAAAAACTTATATTTTGCCAAAAGTTTTTATCTCAACCATTGAACCAACCTCAATCACAAAAATAAACTAACATTTAGTAGAGAGTAACCAAATATGTAAAAGAAAAACCAATTTACTATTCATATTTTCATGATTATAGTTGGTTTTCAATTTTATTTCAAATTCTAGTTATGTAACATAATACAACTTACATGTGCATAGCATGGGTAAAGAATGAAGGGTTAAAAGCTATGATATAGAGAAATATAAAAAGGGAACACATACTAGCCAAACCCCCAATCCACACCAACCCTATTTTAGAAATCGGGTCGGGTTCAACCCTATTTGTAGAACTCGGGTTCCATATTTCTCAACCCAAACTAACCCATTTTTGGGTTGGCTTAGTCGGGTTCAGGTTAAACCCAACCCTGTTTACACCGTAATTAGAACAAACCCTAAACAACAACTGACAATTAAATAATCAATCGATTTTACTGTCCTTCCAACAATAGAGCACATCCATTGACCAAACTCAACCCTCTTTTGGCTACCATGCAAATACACAACCGAGGCCAATGCCTAGGAAAGCTTTTACATTTACACATCACAAGAGCCAAAAATTTATAAAGCAAAAATTTTATAGTACAAATTGTTATTTACCGCTACTCCAATTAGAGATAAATAGTTTTAGTCACCAAGATATATTCCCAGTATCACCTAAATTTACAATTAGAATAAAGATAAATTGGAGAAATGATTAAAAAAATTCCAATTTCTCAATAAATTTACAAGTAATCTCCCTAAACTCCCAACTCCAACATACCCAATTAAGTTTGGTTTGTAAAGCTTGAATTAAAAACAACACAAACTACACCACTAAAGACTAGATATATATGAAATCCATGACTCTAAAATACGTCTCAAATTTGTCATCATTCCTTCATACATATCCCTCATAATGCCAATAGGTCCACATCATTTCTCTCCCCCCCAGATAGATTAACTCTAGGGACCTAGTATTTTTTGCTTAACATGTGGCAACTTCATCATATGCTTTCCACAACCAATGGAGACCATGTGGACCTCCTCCCCCATAATCATCTAAGAAGGTACATGGCTTTACACTTTACAGCATGTTTGGTTAGAGGGACAATGAATAAGATAGGACAACATAGATGGGTGGCAATAATGTAAGAAAGAGACTGAGGTGATGTTAGTCACAAAACGAATAAAGACAAAATAAACAGGCTTTTTAATTGAAAAGATAAATGACAAACATTGAAAATATAGGTACTAATAAGGAAAAAGTAATGATATTGAGAATAAGTGGGGTCGGTAATGTCACATGAGCAGAAGTAAAGGATAAAAGCAGGATAGCTTATGCTACCACTTGTGCTTGTAACTAAACATGTTGTTAGCTGTTAACCTCCTTATCAAGAATAAACATACTCTTGGGCATATTCATCTCATTTACAAATCTATAACCAGCCAGTCTCTTTTAAAGCTTCATACATGATCATGTGTCATGATAGCATGGCCCATGGCCCCATACATTAGAAGAAGGGCGGAAAACTAACAATATGACAAACTAATGCAATCGCACAAGCGCTTGGTGTCTTTGTTCCTTCCTGAAGTATATTACCAAGCTCCTCTGTCTTCTTTAAGAGAGAGCAGGAATTTACACAGAATGGTTTCCCTGGCTTCTCCAAAAGAAAGACTCTCTACATAATAAAAACAAGTTGTTGATTCCACGTTTGAAAAAATTCTCAATGTAAGACACCTTCTGACAGTTGCGAATGGTGGGGCATGAATTCTACTTTAAACATCTGTTTCAAATGCCGGAGAAAAGGAATCTAGTAATGATTTTACATTGACATTTATGTAAGTGGGATTTGTTTTACTTGCATGAGCCATCATCATTCAAGGAAATGGTAGTAACTTACTATGACGATGACGAGAATCGCGTGCTTTCAAGTATTTCTGCTCTGCTGTAACAGATTCCAATGCCTCTCTAAGCTCTGCAATCTTCACATTAATGGGATCCAAATGCTCTGTAACAACCAAAGGAGAAAAAAAAAAGATTACTAGAAAAAATAATGAGATTGCAGAGGACACCCATGAAAGTCCAAGAAGGACACAGTATTGAGATTTATATAGCAATTCGTAATGAACAATCTTTTTCACACTACTGCAAAACAATGAAAGAAACAAGAGAAACAAGTTCTGGGAAACCGTATTGTGGAACTGACCATCTTTAGCAAGGTCATGCTCGTTTGGAATATGCCCAACATGAATGTAGAAGGATACAGTCTCTGGTGTTGAGTAAGGATTATGAAAGCAGAATTTGTACATTCCACTTCTTGGAGCCTTGAACTCAAACTTGTCTCCAGATGTCCCCTTCAGTGAGTGCACTGTATTTCCAGCTGGAGATACCACCTGAACGTAACCATATGACATTTAGATTTCTGGTAAATTTACATTAACAATGGTGGCAATGGTAACTGCTAAATCCGGAATTTACCATTAGAGTGGTGGTGATCCTAACTGCAAATTTAGAGAACAGCAACAATAAAAACAACAAAGTTGACCTATGATGAGTGCTACAAGGAAATTATATAACAACCAATTGTTTAGCTCTGAAAAAAAGATATTTTACCTGGCATATTCCCCATTCTAAGTACACAATATAGGAAATTTAATGGGTGTGTTTCCATACTAAAAAATGAAGCCATACACAGATATGGTTCATTTGTTCACGATGCTTCTGCTAGGAACTAATGAATATTATACATAGATGCTTCAGCCAGATTTTGTTGATATAAGCAAGTTTGGGAAGTTCTACTCCAAATACATGACCTCTGCCAGTGTTTGCAATATTTTATTTGTCAGGCACATTGATGATTCAATATCAGGATGAAAACACATCCCCATATAAAAGAGTGAAAGGTGTGTAACATATTAATAAAGTTGCTACATAAATACTACTGATTTACTGTGTAACCACACTCTTTGAGCATCGAAAAACTTTTTTTCATTAAATAACACAATTTTGAATCCTGTTGCAAAGAAAATTTGATATTCAATTCTTTTGCTGTTTGATGTTCTGCTCTTAGATACCTTTAAACACCTTTTCAAGCTTGTTGGAAACTCCATCATTTTTGGAATATTATGATAATACCTCAAACATCAATGTTACCACATGAAACATTCAATATAATCCTCCAATATCAATATATCATTTTCAATGTATTAATATATTTACAATAGCAATACTGCAAATACTGACCACAATGCATACTCTTTGTTTTTATTAAGTTGTTGCGAATACCATAGTTAGTGTTAACCCAAAAGAAAATGCTTGTGAAATCTTGAAGAAAAAAAAATAAAGCAACTATGCAAACTATCCACTCTCTCTCTCTCTAACTCTACATCAAAATATAGCAGATTACACTTACAAAGCGCAGAGGATATTGGGGGGGTGGGGCAAGGGAATATGCATGAAGAAATTGGAATCTCTTCACCATTGATCATCTCATTTATTCATGGATGCCTTAATATGACTGGAGCAGATGAATATAAGGTAAGAAAGGTTATTTGAACAGATGAAATGCCTAAAGAACTTTAGAAGATATGAGTAGATTGGTCAGCGAAAACCCCAGATTGATGAACAAAAGGCACTGCAAGACCCATTTATAACTAGTTTTCCACCTACCCCTAATATAGTCAATAGCATTAGCAATAATATCCACATCCCCAGGTCCAAGCACAAAGTACCAGGATGATACATACATCCCCTCTTATTGGTGACAATAACAGCTATTGTTGCTAAATTGTAAACGATATTGCAATATAAATAATATTTTAATTTTCTTTTGATTTGACCCTGTAAAGTTAGGAGGGAAAAAAAACACTTGCAATGTATGATATTTGAGTCCAAGAAATCCATAAATGTAATTGCACTGTTTAAATCAAGCATCAACGCTTTTGAATCTTATGCAATCAAAAATGACTGTATGTAATGTGCTCTTTACAAGCAGGCCAATCCCACATAATATTTTGAATAAATCCAAATCATCCATTGTACTTACCTCTATACCTACTTTTATAATCCAAAATCACCTTGATTGGGAATTTAGTTGGTTCATAAAACATTAAAACTCACTAGATTGTCTAAAAATACTTTTTTGTATGTAAAGGCCCACACAGACTTGATTTTCAATAACTTGATTAACTAAATGGTTTGACCTTCGAAGCATGATGATTAGATTGGATCTGACAAGAAAACCATGGTTTGTGACAAATAAAAAGGCCGCATGGTATATTCCCCACCTTGGAATCAATCTACCACAAACCATGGTCTACACCCCACCATGGAATCAATGTAGTACACACAGACAGGCAGGCAGACAAACACACACACACACACACACCCAAACAATGCAGATGTTGTCCACCATGGAATCAATGTAGTACACACAGACAGGCAGGCAGACACAAACACACAGCCAAATAATGCAGTAACATCAGGGTGGTTCCCTGCCCACAAAATGAATAGAGAAATGGTGACATTCAAAAGATCGTTAGAAGCTACCAATTTATTAATGTCAACAAAATGTGGACAAGAATAGGACTGTATGATTTGCATTGTAGATTGTAAATTGTATCATGAATCATGAGAAGCCATCAAATTGTAACATTCACTGAAAAAGGGATTGCAATATTCATTCAAAAAGGGATGAATATTTATGTACATGAGGTAAACTTTTAGTTAGGAAGCACTATGATGTTTTTTTCAAGAACAAAATTCTTTTAAAGCCCCTAATAAAAAATCTTATCTTAATGGATTCAAATTTTATGATTTTTTATTCTTTCTGACATTAAATTTTCATTACTGTAATGAAGTAATAAAAAAATGGGCATATGACCTACAACCATCAACCATGTATCATGTACATGAGGAAGAAAACGAAAGAAGAAGAGAAAAAACACCAAGTATTTTGGGAGCATCATCATCATCATCAACAACATCTAAGTTTTTTCCCAGCTAGTTTCCATCATAGGCTATGAATCCCACCATAGGCTATGAATCCTATAATAGGCTAATCTCATCATAAGCTATGAATCCCATCATGGGCCATTGTTCATGCAAGTCCTAATCTGTCTTCCAGCTACTCTCTCATGTCCCGAGACTTAATTGAACTTGACAACAGCAACTGTTTTTCAACCAAGAGAGAAAGAATTTTTTTAATCACAACATTCCTGTTTCTAGGGAAATATTACTGCAGCAGTTGGTACAACCCAATACACTATTAAGGACTAGATAAGCAAAAATTTCGTTTTTTATTTTTTCTTTTCTTGGGTGGTGGTGGGGGTTTGCAATTCGACCTTTCCGACCCCTACTGAAGTTGAAGATGTTATGCAACAGAAACAGGCAAAATTCCACCTTTCTATGCACGTTTGCAATTACAGCATCACAATAGTTGTCATGATAAAAGCCCAAGCCGTGTTGATCCGATTTCATTCCGAAAGCAATAAAACCAACAAAGCCCTAGAGAAAGCGCAAAACCCGATATCAAAATTCAAATACAAGGGAAAGGTCCGATCTTACGGTGAGATCGATGCCGGGATGATCACTGCTCCAGAAGATGTCGTGGTCGACAACGACGAAGTTTCCGGATACGGTATCACCCTCGTATAGTACGTATTCGTAGACGCATTCCACGTCGTTGACGGTGACCGAGATAGCCGAGAGATGGCTGAAGAAGCTGAGAAACAAAACGAGGAGTAGGGAGATTTGAGATGTTAATCTGGATCTTTTCTTCCTCTCCATCGCTCTGTCGATTTTTCTGTCCCCAGGAGAGCTTGGGAAGGATCCGATTTCCGCGGGGTAGATGAAAAACGTTGCAAACGGAGCGGTTTTTCTGCGGAAAACAAAGATGTCTGTGGTTTTGTCACGGTATCCTCGCATACCCTTCGAACTGCGTCCTTGGAGATGATCTGAACCATCCATTTTTCTTCTGTACCCATGTTATGGGATAATTATGACCGTTGAATGTGAAGTTATGATCTCGTCCGTTAATTTTTCCCATGTTGTCAAAACCCGACTTGACCGGCAGCGTCAGTCTAATGAACAGTGTTTTTTCTTTCCCGATGATTTCTGCAACTGAAGACGAGAGAGTAGAAAGGGCGCTTGCTGCATTGATTTTGATTCAGCGGTTTAATTGATTTTGATTTTGCTTTAAGGGCCTGTTTGGCCTGGCGGTGTTTTTTAAGCGCTTAGAGGAAGCGTGTTTGCATGTAGAGCTTTTGGAAAAGCTCCAAATCTGTGTAAAAGCTATATTCTGACTTTTACGGTTTGAAAAGCGTGTTTTCATATTTCAACCAAACACCGTAGAATCGCGTTTCGGCTGCAAAAAGCGCATTTATACTCCCAAAACGCTAGGCCAAACAAGAATTGTTCGTAAAGTTGATGGGAGAAAAACTAAAAAAAAAACAAAAAGAAATTAATTAGTAGTCATTTGATTCTGCCGAAAGGAAATGGAAATTTGCTGAAGAATTCCAACTGTGCTAACCATTTTTTAAAAAATTCTTTTAATTTCGATTGCCGCTTCCATCTATTTTAAGTTTTTAACTCCTCATTTTATTGCTGACGTTATCAAGGTCTTGCCGACATCATTTTATTGCTTTATTCGTTTGGTTATTGACTTCATTCTAAGTCTACACTCCGATTGGCTGCGAATAAAAATGGGCTTTTTATTTTCTATTAAAAAATTTAACCCATTTAATATGACTTATCATATCAACTTTTCAATAACACTTTTTCAGTTATTACTTATATTTATAATATTTTTTATTTATTTATGTGGCAAATTTTATTATTTATTTTTATTTACTTTATTTTTAATCATTATCAATTTTCATACCACATTATTGTCCCCTTCTTTTATTTTTTTCTTCTCACCACCTTTATTTCCTCAGCAAAACTTTGTTTCATGCTCCCAGTGTACGAGAAGGATTGGAGATGGCATTTCAAAGTTTTAAGTAGAGTGTGGTGGTGGGTCTGATGGCAGATTTGTAAGGGTTTGATTTAGAAGAAATTGCGACAGCGTTAACGGCAATATCCATCCAAGGAAGGAAACCAGAAAGATCCTGTGTATTATTTTTCATGGGAGATTGGTGTTTTTGAGAATAATTATTCGGCCATTGGTCACTACTTGGAACTGCAAATCGATTGATAGATATCGTTTGGAGATATTGTCTGGCAGCTTAAATAAGTGATCACGATTCATTCAATTTGGTTTAATTTGATACAATGGTTAATTCAACTGTTTCAAATAATGGAACCCATGTGCAATTCTAGAGAAATCAAGGAAGCACGAAATGATGGTTTCTGCATCCAGGACTGCCGAAATAATGTTCTGCTAAGAAAACTGATTGTAATTTCTGCACATCTCCTCTTTCTTCCGAATTTCCTAAAAGCAATGAAAATAAATCAAAAGCAATGAAAAAAACGATGCAATGAATGTAAATATAATGTCAATTATAAAATAACCAAAAGATAAATTAAATAGATTTTTTCATTAAAAAATAAAATCACTAGAACAACTGAGAAGGATTAAAATTTTCGTTTCCCCTGAGCAAACAGCTCTACAGAAAGCCCGTAAGGGCGATCTACAAACTAGAAACAGCAGAGGGGTGTACGTTAAGATGGCAGAGAGACGTTAAGATGGCAGAGCAACCCGAGGGAAAAATCGCCGCGGCAAGTAGGTTATAAAACCCGCGCAGAACCCTCTCCAGTCAGGGTAGAAGAAGAAAGCAAGCGGAAAAGGTGAAGATGCACCTCCTTCCTCTCCAGAAGCTTAGTTCCCAGCCATTCCTGAATGGAATTCCAATCAGAAACCTTTCTTCTCCGAGAACCTCTCCCCAACCCTCGAAAAAACGAGCCTCCATCAAATGCCGCCGTTCCGAATTCTTCGAGCAGCAGAACTTCGCCCGTCCTCCCGACTCTTCCCTCTCCCCTCGGCCTCCTGCAGGTATTCCTTCCTTCTTTGCGTTGTTCTTTTGCTTTCTGCTTCCATCCTTAGGGAGATAGGAATGAGAAATGCTGGGGAGGTCTCAGAAGGGATGGTCCAAAGGGTGTCAACTGGCTACTCATCGCGTGATTCTTGCTGCGAAGTGTTACTTGGATCTTGAGACTACTATTATCTGTTTTTGATGTTGCAATCTGTACAAGGAACACCTTGGGAAGTGCCCTGTTGCTGTCGCTGCACATATCAACCTTCTGTGTGAGGATTTTTAATTGCCAGTGAAATGGCCGCTATGAGTGGTGTTGTCAAGTGGAGCGATGGTGACTCCATGAGTCTACCCAAGGGCAGTTGGATATGATTCCTAATCGCCATCAAGTTGAGGCCAAAAAGGTTGATTTTTCTGAAGTAGCTGTTGACTGAAGAAACTGACTCCAGTGTGGTTATTTCGATACTTAATAAAAATGGGTTTATTACTGAAAGATTACTTTTGAATGTCTGTAAAATTTATTAAGAAACAAGAAACTACAAAATAATTCCAATTCAATAGCTCGTCTTTCTCTTCCAAATTGACACCCTTTTACAATGATAAACTTTACTCCTTTGTATGCTATAATCTCTAATTCTATGAAAAATATTACCTCAGAATTTTTCAGTTTTGTTGAGGTCTTGGTTCTTTTCATTCCAGAATTGCCAAACCGATGCTGTAAGGCAGATTTCAGTAATTTTCATTTTGCAAAGAACAGTAGGCTTTGAAATCTGAGTGAAAAATTCTAAAAAGTTTGACACCGGCCATTTTAAAGCAATGCAAGTCAGCACCTTGTGCTAGATCATCCTTGAAGTTTGTAATGGAGGAGTATATGCTGAGCTGATTTGGATTCTTTGTGCCACAGTAATAACATCTGCAAAATTCCCTTTGTTAACGGATCCACTGTGGTAGCTCTCCGATGCAAAATGACTAGATAACCTCTAAATCGAACAGTCTTCATGGATTCATTGGTTTAAGATTGTTCAAAGCTGATTTCTGCTATCACATTTATCAGATCAATGTAAATGATCATGTTCAGGTGGATGAATGGCTACATGAGTAAGGATAGAACTAGAAATGAAAGCTTTGGAGGAATTTATGAGTAACATTGATAAGCAGGCATAGGTAGCTTGGTTGTGTAGGGCAGAATTAGAATTGTACCCTTTAGAAGAGAGTTTGTTTGGATTGAAGGCTGTAAGATGCAATGCCAAGGCCCATAAGACATGAGTGGAAATGGAGAAGTTCTTTAAGACCATGTTTGAGAAGAAGATATGGTCTATGTAGAGCAAAATGGCATAACTGGATCCCATGCGGCTGATTCTGGTTGGTATCAAGGTTAAATGACAATAATCCACATCACTTGAGTAAATAATTATGTGGCCATTGGCATGTTGAGGAAATAGTTTTACTTTTGCCTTTACCTTTTAGCAACCTGCAATAATTTACTTGACATCAGTTATAAAAAATTGTGGATTTTTAGTTTTATTTTCAGAGCATTTAAATTCTCATTTCAATCTTGCAGCTTTGCCAGCAAGGATTTATGTTGGTCATTCCATATACAAAGGAAAGGCAGCTCTTACAGTGGAACCCAGAGCGCCTGAATTCACTCCTTTAGATGTATGTTATGGTTTTCTCATTCTCAATTGTAAGAACTCAGTCCTTATATTGCCCAGGGAAAATGCTGAATTTTCCTCTGTTGTGTTATAGAGTGCGTAGCCTGCCTAAGCTGCGGTTTAGACAGCTGATAAATTCCTTCATTGGAGCCTGCAATTGTGTGTGCTCTAACTTATCTGCTAGGGGCTGACTGGCCTACATTTAACAGTAGAGTGAACTGTCCTCCAGAGAGTGTTCAAATTGTTCTGGCCTCCTTGTTAAGTATAGACAATGATCTTCATTCAGTTCAATGGGAAAGCAACAAATTGATTAGCCGAGGTGGTTGATAAAATCTTTGTATCCATCCACGTTGGAGTGTTGAAAGATACAGACCAAGAATTGCTGTCCCTTGGTTTGACCTGCTTGTTCAAACCAACTGTTATAAAATGCCTTTTTAGCAGTCAAGGTATCATTTCCTTGGATAATAGCTTGTCATGTGCAGTCTGGAGCATTCAAACTTTCAAAAGAGGGATTTGTCCTGCTCCAATTTGCCCCTGCAGTTGGTACAAGGCAATATGATTGGAATCGAAAGCAGGTGGGCATTCTTTTTTCCAACAAATCTATATAATCATAGAAATTCACAAGCCTATCTCTTGCATGGGTCACACTCTATGTGATTGTAACTAACTGATAACAATGCTCAATATCATTTTACCTTAAAAGTTCATTATGATGTCAAAAGCAATCAATGTGATGTTTAAAAGCAACCGAATTGTTATGACATCCTGGTGGTTGATACCACTGTCTGTGAGCTACAAGTTCAGGGTTCAAGTGAGCCTTGAGCTATGTGATTCTTGCTAATTAAAAAGAAAATTGTTGGTCTGAAGCAGGACTGGCAAAGGGTCAGGCGACCCAAAAAATCTAACAAGCCGGATCCAGTAAAATGTTTGCAACTGCATATTAAGACAATAGACTTGCCCTGTGGCATAAGGTTTTCAGCTTGACAGACTTGAATTAGTCTGACTCTTATGGCAATTACGACATCAGTGTAGTCTTTACTACAACTGTACACCAAAGAGCTAGTAATTTCTTGGTATGGATCACTATTCAGTTGCAACATAACCTGCATCTCCTAAAATAAAGATGATAAAGGAAATTATTTGATTCAAATTGCGTGGGAGACCTAGGGGAGACTTAGGCTTGGGATTTAATGTGCTTGACTTGAGACTGGGCTGGACACAGGCTTGCAATGAAAAAATAGGGTTCTTAGGGTAGTTAGAGGAAGTCAAAATTTTCCTTTCCTTTACAGCCAACCATGAAAACCTACAGGGTGAAATGACATCCAGCCTTCTGCAGCAAAACCTGACAGCTCCATGCATGCAAGAAGATCAAGCAGGGAATTGACCACAGTCCAGTTGCTTGTGCATTTCCACAATAGTATACCTTTTCCCCGTACTTGTATTAGCATGTGAACAAAATGGACCCTGGTGCCCATGCAAACTTTCTGATCCCATTTGAAATAGTGCCTTAAACGATGGATTAAGAACACTCTTTTACCTAAAAGAAAAATGATGATCTTAAGGAGTTGCTCATTTGTTTTATGGTTAGAAGCCTTTTAGCCATTGTCATCACTACACCTATCATCATTTTTAATCTTGTCAGATCAGCAATGAAGTAGTAGATTGCAAGAAATGATACCATCTACCTGCCTGACATTAACTTATCTTTTTACATGGGTCTGGAAACTGGGCATGAGAATAGGCTCAAATTTATATCTAACATTGTCAACTTACTGAAAAAAAAAGAAAGCAAAGAATTCATATTGCTTACTAATTGGCCCCACTTAAATGATCCTACGATGTGGTGAAATGAAAATCCATATTACCAGAAAAATGGGGAAAAGGAGGAGAAAAGAAAGGAAAAACAATGTTGCACTCTGTAGGAATTTGTTAAAACTGGAAAATGAAATGAGTCAGGAAAGGTAATATTTATAATGTGGTATGGTAGGCCCACCTGATAGACCCTTGGACATGAATGGTCTCAATCCACTGAGCGGTAAAACCCAATGCTCTATAAAAAAATCACTTATGGATATTTTTATACTTCCCTTCAACCTGATAGACTCCTTGAACATGAACAGTCCTGACTCATTGAGCTGTAAAACCCAATGCTCTATGAAAATGACTTCCAGATTTTCAGACAGCATTTTTTTTTCGATTTTCATTCTGAAGTTTTCTGCCTTCAAAATTTGTATAATTGATACTACAGATATATGAGTCAACTATTTAAAATTTTGCCCCACCTACTGCAACTGCACTGTTAAACAATACCTTATTGACAGATTCTGCATTTGGTGAACACTTTAACCAAGCATTTTTCAGCTCAAAGTTTCTTTATTTTTGAATAACTAAAAATAGTGAAAACTCAGCCTTGAAGATCACAATACTGCAATGCATTTAATATTTGCACACCTATGCCGGTTACAATTATTTCTAAAAATCATTTGATGAATTTTTTTTTCATTGTCTAGGAAAGCATGATAATGCATATTAAAACATGCATTTGAACTTGATAACCTCTTACACTTGACACTTCTATCTCTCACATTAATTTACAGTATGCTTGAAACTTATATTTTTCTCTCACATCAATTTACAGTATTATTTTCAAATTGTTTTAGGTTTTCTCACTATCAGTCACTGAGATTGGAACTTTGTTGAGCCTGGGTGCAAAAGATTCATGTGAATTTTTTCACGATCCTTATAAAGGCAAAAGGTACTTCTGACCTCCTATTACTGACAGCAAAAGATCATTCATCAATCTCAAGTTGTTTATACTAGTTATACAAGGTGAAAGGTTTATCATTTTGCATGGATGTTTGCATAAAATGGATCCTATTTTTCCTGCATTTCGTATGTCAATTTTATTGCATTTTGCACTTTGGCTGTGCTGTCCTGCTCTGTACTTAAAGAGACAAGAGAGGAAAGCTGGGATGAGTGAGGAATGGTAGCTGTGGCTTGTTCTCCCTGTTATAAGTTTTTAAGTGAGCTCTAATTCACCCTAATTTCTTCTGGATAAGGAAAGGAGAAAGAAAAAAGAAAAACTCAAGAATATGGCTTGGGATAATAAGAAATTGTAATTCTTAGTGGTATGAAAAAATGTAATTTAAAAGTTAAAATAAAGAAATAAATGAGAGAAAAAAAGGGAAAAGTTTAAAATGGGATATGATTTTCTTGCCTATCCACCACATGGATACTGATTTTTAAGCTCTATTTGGTAGCAGTAGACAATTATTTGACCCTGTAAGTAATTTGGGTTTACTGTGAATTATTGTTATATGGCTATTTTTGTGGATTGTATAAACCAAACAACAGAGAGAGGGAGGGAGGGGAAAATGCTAATTCCTACATCTTTGTTTCTGCTTCATTTTGTTCACAAACAGTGGATTTTCACATCAGTAAAGCATATTAACAGTAGCATAAACCTTTCTGACGATGAAGATCTAAAATATGCATCTTTCTGATTGCTTTGTTTTGATTCACAAGCAGTGGATTTTCACCTCAGCAAAGCATATTAACAGTAGCATAAACCTTTGGTGACGATGAAGATTTGAAATATACCAAAAATCTAACTTTTTAAATAAATTTGTAAAATACTACTTTGCCCCTTAACATTGGTAAGTTGCGACTCACAGTGTTCATTTGCACTGGATATTCAAGTATGTATAATTTTACCTTTTTATTATATATTTTAATGTGTTGCATTTTGCAGTGAAGAAGGCAAGATCAGGAAGGTATTTAAGGCAGAGCCCCTTCCGGATGGCTCTGGTCACTTCTTTAACCTGAGTAATCCCCTTTCCTATGAACTTTTTAGGCCAGGCTTTTTGTTTGCTTTTTCTATTATGCTAGCAACTTGAGCTATATTGTTTGTGATTACATTCCTGTTAGATCATTGATGATATTTCTGCAGGGCGACAGTTTATGCATATTTGTACCATCAAGTGAAAGTTTTACTAAGATTAGTGGCCAAGTGCCAAAGCATCTCTAAGGTTTTGGGAAACCTTCAAAATTTTCAGCATGTGGATGGCTTCCATGTGCTGACAATGACAATTTCATGAAAGAAAAAATTTAAATAAAACATGGAAACAATATGAAATGAAGTTGATTAGTGAAAGTAATTGCAAAGTTGTAACAAATACAGAATACCAGTAGCTTGTAAAAATAGTTGATAGACAACCACTTGAAATAGCATGTAGTGTATGGCAAAGCATTTACCTCACCATGGCCCATAGCATAAGCTTCATAGTGTTTTATGCAAAAGAAAAAGTTGATCTGCAAGGTTGCATGCATTTCCAGTTGAGCACTTTATTTGACCCTATAAATGGTTGTCTGGGATTTGCCAGAATCTGGCTGATCAACTGATCTCCCTCGGGTGAGAGCTATAGTTAAAAAGTTTCAGAGCCTTTCGAGTACGTATTGATCTTCAGCTACTGGTGACTTATCTTTCCCTCAAGTAAGCAGGTCATGGATTGGGTAATTTCTAATTATAGGATTTATCTGTTATTCATCTATGTGGTTGCTCACTAATTATATATTCTGTATTCTTCAGTAGTTAATTAATCCTGTGTTTATTATGTTCAACATACTCGACTATGTCATTATTCTTTGAAAATGTTTTGAGTTGGCTCATTGCTTTGTAGTATGTGCATTTCTAGTAGGGGTCAAAATCTCTTTCAGACTTACTGAAAGTTGGTAACAATGGAATTAACTTGGAGTCTGAGATTTAATGTTAGAGAAAATACGTTTTATGTCAACTAAATTTGGAAATCTTCACTGCTATAGCAAAGGCCTAAACTTTGGCCTAACAGACCCATGTTTTTGTCTTTTTCTTGAAGGTGTTCAAAACAGGCTCTTGAATGTGGATGAAAGCATTTTTATCCCTATCACAAAAGCTGAGTTCGCAGTTCTCACCTCTGCTTTCAATGTATGTTACTTCACTTTGTCAGTCTATGCTTCATCCGATGCTTTTCTTGCCTGTGCATGATTCTTGTTGGGACTTTTCTTTCCTATGCATGATTCTTGTTAGGACTCAGGACATGTATTGTGAACCTGATGTTAAGCAGAGTTATATATCTTGCCGAGTAATAGAATCATGTAGATAGGGGGTGGTTTTGGTGTGCTACACAATCTGATGCTGCTTACATGTATATTAGTCTGGTTTGCTGCGTAAAAAGTGAATATAATGAGAAAAACCGCAGACCACATTGAACATTTGACAGAAATCAGGCAGGTGAATCATGCACATTGGGATACAACGTTGGAGATTTCTGGGGTACGCCAGTGTTCACTAGCAGGTAGGGTTTGGATCTTGGTGCTAAGATCATGGTGGTTTATGGTCTGGCTCATCAATTGGCCATACCTGCAGCAGTCCGCGAAATCTAGAAAGAATTTGATGATGATCAGTGGCTGATCATTCCTGTTAATACACGATCCATGAACAGATTATTGAGTCGTTTATTTCTGTTTTGAAACTGATAGTCCTCATCCTGAATAATATATTTGTAACGATTTGTCCTGCAGTTTATTTTGCCATACCTTCTTGGTTGGCATGCTTTTGCAAGCATTATCAGGCCAGATGACCTTACCTCTTCAAACAATGCCAATCCAAGATCTGGTGCTGACTTTGAGTGGGGCAGGTAGGGGGAAGATTCCATCAGCAGCTTGCTGCCCTTCTTCTGGAGATTTTCAGTTGTCTGTTCATTATGGCATTCCTTCCAAGAAATTACCTCGAAATTTCAGTTGTTATACGTCAGAAAAGAGGAAGGAATTTTGTTTTGCTTATTTTATTCAACACTTGGAAAAAATTTCGAGGTAATAGACTAATAGTTTGTGTAACGTAGAAAAGGATAAAATAACACAATAATTATAAAGAAGTAAGATCTTAAGTGAAAAATATTGAGGGTAATGATGGATTTGATAGGGATAGTAATTAAAAAATTAGAGGTAATGACGAAAAAGAAAATTTTTATATTATTTGGCTCTTCATGTGTGTGTGTGTGTCTCTTTTTTAAGAGTAGAGGACTGAAAATGAGCGTGGATGTTAGACATCTTTATTACATCTTATTCAAGCAAACACATGATGGGGTGATTGGCCGCGTGCATTGTAAAAAGTTGGAGAGGAATTTTCAGGGAAATTTCATTTCCCAAGAGAAGATTAAGGAATGATAACTGCGCTGTGCGGATGACTAACAATCTATTAACGACTAGCCGCCGCGTTTGTTATCAATTCACCTTTGACCGAATACCTTATTAGTCGCGGCATGTGTAGTGTCATAAGCCATGGTACGCGCGTGATATCGTCCTAAAGTTGCATGCTGGACTCTATGGTCAAAGAGTTGCTAGGTTCTTTGCTATTTTCTCATAGTCTCTGGTATGGAAGTGTTGTAACTTGTAAGAAAGAAATCAGTCGGGTTTGATAAAGACCTTAAACTGTTGGGAAATTGGCTGGCAAGGAATTTCAATTTTCGACAAACAATATGCTCATACAAATAGTATCTTAAGCATATCATTGCCAGCATCAAGCCTAATAACACCGACCCTACCTTACCTACGCAATTTTTGTATTCTTCCTTCATAGCAGTCGATGTTAAATCCGTGACCACCTTCTTCTCTACTTCACCATTAATGACGCTACCGCTTGATTCTTCTCTTCACCGCCGCCTTATTCCCATTTTCTAGACTCCACCATTTTCTCTGTCTCCGTCTTCCCTAACCATCATTACCATCTAAAAAATAATACCATTGACGCTTCTACTTGCCAGCGACGTTGCTGTCTCCCCGACTCATCACACTTCCAACTAGACCCAAAACTCTCCTTCAACTGCGATAGTATGCACACACATTTTCGCATTTGATATTTACGAATAATGTCTTCAGCTTACTCAATTTGACTATAGTTTGAGTTGTATAATCGATGTTTGGTAAATTGGTAAATTCAAATAGAATTTGAGTCGAACTCCCAAAATGGGCATTTATCGAGTTTGAGTTGAATTCGTCTATAGTCATGTGAACTTTGTTAGCAAAAAAAAATTACACGGAGTAGAGACAAACCAACAACCTATAAGAAAATAAAATTTGTCTTTTACCACTACCTCATTTCCTACATTATTTTTTAAGTCAATGTTGTACATCTAATAAGTATTATTGACTTCTCAATGAATCTGGCCTGATCAAGTCTCTTCAAGGTTTTGGTGCTCATCCTACAAAAATAATAAAAATAAAATAAAATTCGATACCAATTGAGCAGCGCTAATCATATAAAAGCATAAAAACGTTTGATGCGCACTATTAAATACATGTAGTTCTAAAACATGGGTACAAGTATACAAACATGACAGTAGGAGGGCTGTAGCCAACTCAATTTGTAGATTTCTCCAAGGCATGTCCAATCCTGCTACCACTAATGTTCCCATGTCTGGATAAAGGGCAGCTGGGTAACTTGGGGTGGCCCTGCAGCATCTACTACCTCCTTAATGGTTGCAGTATGGCATCTGAGAAACATACAGTGAGTTTTAGCAGTACCTGGCTTGTAGAGGTAAGGCTTTGGCAATGATGATGTTGATCATCTACACGAAGCTAGCACTTTTCTTTATCGTGTATGTAGGTGGGGGACAAATAAAAACCAACCTTCTAAGCTACTTCCCGGAAAGATGCTTTCGATGGTCAAATTTCCTAGACTAAGCATCTAAAGCAATCCAAAAGAAATAACTCCAACAAAAGCCTGTCTATCTTAATATCTTGTCAGAGAGGCCGGTGGATTTCACGAAGGCATAATCTTCTTTTTACAAATGTCATTCTCAATGGGAGACAGATTCTTCGCCTTTTCTTTTATTTTTCAGAAGTTTCGAAGGAATAAGCGAGAATTAATCCATTGGCTGTTACATGGGGTGTGTTTTTTACTACTTTCTGCTCAATCCAACTGTATCAACCTGTGCATGAACCTACCAACAACTCACTAAAGATACAATCTTCATTGCCATACACGAATGCTAGAGAGAGAGAGAGAGATAGAGAGAGAGAGAGCTGTCCACCTTCAGCCTCTAAAGGAATCTTGATCCCAGAAATTCATATTCCGAGCCTACTCAGCCGTTGAATGCTGATCTAGCCACGCATGCTGTGGAAGGAGAACAGAAGAAAGTGAGATCCAGCTGGGAAAACACAAGCCACACGGCCCCTAAAGTTCTACTTTAGATGCAAATTCCTTTGCGGTGAAGTAGATGGGTGGAAGCTAAATCAAATGGATATAAAGGTGGGCCATCGGTTGGCGGATTTTTAATGTTAGAAATCACAAGAATTTGGATGGAAGTCAAGGAAGGGAAAGGAAAAATCATCAAAGGGGATTTGGGGTGCTCCCTTTTTTATGGTGCAAGGAAGGATAAGATGGAACATGGCAAACATGGCATAAAGGCAGGAAGTGGCATCTCTGATATTCCTTCTTGCCATGACTTCCAATTTGGCTCAAAAAAGATACTTGGACGATGGTGTAAGAATCATGGTATCTTAGACCTTGGATATGCATAGAATGATGTAATTTTCAGTTGGTTGGCATGGGGACCTCGGTATAATAATGTAGGCCTTTTGCTTGCTGCATAAGATTGCTGGAATAGGAATATGCCGGTGCCGCTCTCAGTCACCCCTCTTTAGGAGATTCATGTGACATGGGATGGTAAAGCTAGACGCTTGCTTAGCTTGTAGAATCCACAAGTCCCTTCGGAAAAATCCACATTCTTTCTTTTTTTTTAAAAAAAAAAAGACAAAAATTACAGTGATTGGTTCTCTATATAACCCTAACTAATTAATATAGGTATAAAATCTTAACAGCTTGGAGATTGGGAAAAAAAGAGAGGTGAAAAATAGGCATAAGTAAATAATGTGATAAGCCGCATGATAATGATTAAAAATAAAGTAAATAATATTAATATAGATAAGCTTTTTAATGAAAAACATGAGATAATAATGAAGAAAAGCATGTTTATTAAATAATGATATATCACATTAATTAAAAACAATGGAAAAAAGAAGACGAAAAAAATATTTTTCTCTCTTTTCACAGTTACCAATCAGTCAACCACACATTTTCCTCTTTTCTTATTGGCCCATTTCTCATCACTTGCAGAGTTGATGCAAACGTGCTGTCGATTCAGACTGAGGAAAAGTAAGCGGATCTGACTAAGCCTACAGAAAAAGTCGAAATTCGAGCATGTGAACTCCCCACTCTAAAGAGGTGGAATACGACAAATGGTTCATTGCCTTTCTAGAAATCGTGATTTCCCCGCCATTCATTTGACAATATGGAGATTTAAATCATGGAATAACATTCAAGAGATATTCCCCCACCCCCGAGAAATAAAAAAAAAAATTAATAATAATTTCATGTTTTGAAATTCAGGCGTCCCTTTCTTGAGATTCGTAGATCAAAAGAAAATTTCTGTTTAACTTTCCTTGCTACAGATAAATCCGAGAAAATAAGCTGACTATGTTCTGGGTTGAAATGTTTCTTTGTTTTAGATCGTGGGCAAAACGCTAGTCTCTGCATCTGTTTGAAAGCAGACGCATGTAATTTGCGGGGTCGCAACTGGCTTGACTGTCACTAGGTCGGCTGCAAAATTTCCGAATGAATGTTGATTATGTCAGATTTGTGAGGTACCATCAGACTGAAAAGTCTTAGCTCACGGCCAGCTATCAATCAACCACACCGTATTGCTATCACTTTCAGAGTAGGGAAAGTGCTTGGAAATGCCGCTACAAGCGATGAGCAAAATTCACAAATTATGTGGTAGAGAATTTAATCTAAATTTTAGCATCATTATAAATTTTTGCTTTTAATGTTGGTCCCCATTATATACTTTCCATCATTACTCTGTTTTTTTTTTATTTAGAAAGTTTGTTTATTTTATTTTTATTAATCTTGCTTTTAATTATAATTGTCTTGACATATGGGGGATGAGGATTTTTGGTTGGAGACTCTAGTCGATTGTTCGCACTTGGCCTTGGCTTGTCGATCCATTCTCCATGCGTAATTTCTCATCTTTTTTACATTTTAATATCGACATTAAAGTTTTTTTTTGTGTGCTGTAGTTAATAATCAATATTTATTTAGAATACGCATTTATTATAATAGAAATTTTAAAGTCTATTTTTCATATCCGATCGTCCATCCTAATCCAGCATAAAGCCAACCCAATGTTCCGAGAGTTGAACTAGGATTAGGCTCAGATTGGTTGAGTTAATCCTAACCCAAGTCAACCCAACAAGATTTCCACCACAATGGCTACAAATTCAGTGGGATTTAAAATTTACTTATAAAATAATTATACAAGTAAATGAGCAAGTTCAACAAAGCATAAAAGATGAAATTATAAAATTAAATAAGAAATTTATCATGTAATACGATAATTTTAATTGGAAAATTATCTGGTCGAATGGCAGTCTCTTGGCATAGCTCTTCTTGGATCATCCAAATGCCTTCCGTCTATTTTCGTCCTTGAGTTTCTCTCGCGCATCCAGCCGTAGCTGTCGATCGGAACGGCATTTCACGGAAAGTGATCGCAGCCTTATTTTCCATTTGCCAACCCAATGCTGAAGCATCGGAGGAGAGGTCCAAATTTCCACCGTTCCAGACCACAAGTTGCTGATATTTAAAATAAATCATGGGTCACGGTGCTGTCGCCAGTCAACTTCTTACGGCCAGCACATGAAGCTGGATATTCTGTCAGAGTGCCAACTCACGTCGCGGAGAATAACCCGAAGCTAGTTCGCCGGAACCCAAATTTCAGGTGAGTTTGGGAAGATATTTTTCAACCTAATCCTAATAATAATGATTTCTGCATAAACACAACATCTTTTATTAATATCTGCATAACCACAACATCTTTTAATGCTTGAAATAAAAATAAAAAAATTCTCAAATATAATTAAAGGATACCATAAACTGCACATATAAAAAATATTCAAAACTATACCTTAAGTTTAGTTAAAAGTATGTGCCAAATATATATATATATATATATATATATATACATACATACATACTCTGAAATAAATTGTCTGTCTCTTGAGTTACATTGTTTAGAATTATCAATACATAGAAATAAGATTTGTAGAAAATTATTTAATTGATGAAAATAAATCAAAATGAATAATATAATAATAATATTCTAGAATGAATGAGTATGCTGTGAGACTAAGACCATTATCAAACCACTATTCATGAGATTTTTTCACTTTTTAATATTGTTGTTTTTCTTTTTCTTTTTTTATTTTTTTCAAAAAATTTTGACTTTATTCAACAAAAGAATAAACACTTTGGATGGCCAATAGTTATAGACAAAAGATGATACTATTATTAAAGGTAAATAAAAAAATAACAAAAAAAATGACAAAGCGCACTTTTATTTTAAAAAAATAGTCCTTAAATCTAAACTAAAACCCGTATATATAGGGTTAGGATTAGGGTTTAAAAAAATTATAAAAATAAAAATTAGAATTAAAATTGAGAGGATTAAGATTAGAGTTGAGAAAAATTATAAAAATAAGAATTAGAGTTAAAGTTGAGAAATAATTGTAAAATTAAGGGTCGGTGAACCCACACCGAACCCTTATACACTACAAGCGAGGGTAAATATGTAAACTTCTTGCCAACGGAGTTTCAATAAAAAAGGAGAAGAGAAAGAAGCCAAGCGAGGAGGAAGAAGGAGACGGTGTTCCCAATCCCACCGACTGCCTCCCGATTTTCCATCTCTCCCTCCCTGCAGAAGCATGACTAGCTCCTCTGCTCCTTCTCGGAAGGTTTCTTTCTCATCTTCTTGTTCTTCCTTTTCCTCTTCTGGTGCTTATTTTGTGTCTGTTTCGTTCTCGAAGAATCTCGTTGTCTTTGATTTTGCAGGCGCTGAGCAAGATCGCCTGTAACAGACTCCAGAAGGAGCTCGTCGAATGGCAGGTGAATCCCCCTTCCGGTTTCAAGCACAAGGTCACCGATAATCTTCAGAGGTTTGCATCTTCAAATCCCTCCTCCATTTTGCTGCTTCTTTCGTTTGATGATTTGCTGTTCGACGTAATTTTGGTTTTTGTTTTGGGTGATCTCCAGATGGATAATTGAAGTCTCTGGCGCTCCTGGCACTCTCTATGCCAACGAGTCCTATCAACTTCAGGTCGACTTCCCCGAGCATTACCCCATGGAAGCGCCTCAGGTCATAAAAAGAAAATTGCCTGCTTTTGTCTGAAGTTAATTTTGCATGCAAATATTTTAGTTTGGATTTTGAAATGGGTTTATGCAAATCGGTTGCTACATGGGTAAAAGCTGAATTTTGCATATCCTAATGTGTAATCTTCTGTTTGGGTAGTTGTATTTGTTATTCATAATTTCGTTTTATGCTTTCTTTTATCTGGGAAGGTTATTTTTCTGCCCCCGGCGCCTCTGCATCCTCATATTTACAGCAATGGCCATATCTGCTTAGGTAACTTCTTGCGCACTGAAACAATGATATTAAAGCTATAACTGTGAGAAAGAAAATGTTTTTCTTCCTTATATTCTAATGTTTGAAATAGGCATGGTAACTGGTAAGCCTGTTTTCGTTCCTTCAATTTTAGCTCTTATACAGTCGGTGATAAATACTAAGTCAGAGAGTGTCTCTGCTGCACGCATGCTCAGCCATTGGTATAGACTGCTCGTGCAACTTAAGTTAGACTGGGCCATTTGTGGGACCCACTGTAGACTTGCCCCCAGCCCCAAAATGAGCTCCTTTTTTGTTTTTGGTACTACTTGTCCAATCTTTAATCATTCTGGCTACCGACTGTTACTACTACGAGCAGTCTGTTGCGTTTCTACTTTTTTTTTTTTTGGTGCTGCTTGCCCGATCTTTAATCATTCTGGCTACCGACTTCCCCTACTACGAGCAGTCTGTTGCGTTTCTACTATTAGGCTAGGTCGCTTTGTATTTTTCTGTAACTTTTGTGTTAATGACTCTGATAAAATGGGTCCACTGCATACATGCATACGAAACATCAAGCCTGATTTCCCCCCCTCTATTTACAGTTAGTATGTGGTACAACTAAGATTATGACGTAGTTGTTTGAAAAGAAATAAAATGAAGAAAGCAGATTAACCTGAAAACATTGAAGGACTTGAAATGTTATGCTATTATGGTGTAGCAGCTATTAGAAACATTTATGCTGGTATTTGTAAGGTCTTTAATATAAAAATGGTGTCACATTGTAATTTGACTGGAAAGTGCTTCTTTTTAGGGGGAGTAATTTTGTCTTTGGACTGTAGAAGATGAAT
>JAYJMB010015082.1:24581-38984 GCA_036873735.1 Pouteria campechiana
GTGTCACATTGTAATTTGACTGGAAAGTGCTTCTTTTTAGGGGGAGTAATTTTGTCTTTGGACTGTAGAAGATGAATGAATGGAGATAATTGCTTGCTTCCACTATTTCCCCTATTCTTACATCAATATTCTTTTTTCTTCTTCATGTTCTACATTTGTTTATTGGACCATTTTTCTTGTTTTTTCACCTCAATAGGTCAAAGAAATTCCAATGGTTTTTGCTTTTGTTAAATCTCTTTATGGGCAAGAATAATTTATTTTGCTTGTTCCTTCCTCATTTGTCTTTAATAAATGCTTTTCTTATGGCTAAGGGAATGTCTCAAAATCATTTTGTGGTCTGGAGATTCCTTTCCCTTGCTGTAATCTAGCTTTTCTTTATTGAGGTTGCTTCCTAATCCTAAGAAATGCTAAATTGTTAACTTTGTAAAAGTCAAAGGGTTTAGAGGTGGTTAGTATAAATATGATTAGCTAATATTCTTTAGTAAGATTATGACTGGTTAAAAAGGAATTAAATGAATTTTTTCTTATTGATCTTACAAGCTAGTTCAACTGTTAAAATTGTATTTCTGTTCGTATGGTTCATGGTTCAAATCATATAGATGCCTTCATTACCTTTCTGAAAATAGAAATTAAAAGGAAATGTTGTTTAGGCAGGAGCCACATCTCTTTCCATTGTGTGAGCCTGGTTAAGGTTAGGAAATTCTGATTAGATTTTAGAAAGTTTCTTGTTTGTCAATTCTGTTACTACTGTTTTAAGATAAGGGACAAACGTTTAGGTTGACTTCCATTGTCTCAATTAAAAGTCACATGGTACTGTTGTTGAACACATTGCTAATGGAATTGCTTCCTTGTTGACTGTTGCATTTGCTTATTTTGTTTCATTGGAGTTTACTCTGATGTTAATGTATGATTGTCAATGATGTAGAAAAATATGTGTGCAATGGATACATCAGGAGCCAAAACTTAAACTTGCATGATAGAATGAATATTAACCTGGCGTGCAATAACTCATACGAAGGTATTAAAAGACTGTAATATAGCAGTATTGAATAGTCTTTACAATAGGTTTGCAATTGTTAATGGAGCTTATGTTATGTAGTGTAGCCTAGTCAAACTCTACATAGCTTTGCCAAAATGGCCTTATTTTCTTGTAGGCTATGTTACATTATATGCTGCCTGCGATGTGACATGCTACATAGTCAATGCTAGATGCTAGGCAGACATTACAAGTTATTCCTAACTAAAACAACAATATCAATCATTGTCAATCCATGACTTGTTTTACACTTATTTTTATTGAAAAATTTGTTAATGTGCCATGACATAATTGGACACAATATCAATAGTATCCAATTAGTTACTATAATTCACATGCATATATGTAAATTTATACACATGCAAATACATGTGTAATTGTGATCTTTTCCATATTTTTGCTGTTTCTGTAAGCCAATTGTATAGTGTGTACCACCACAGATAAAAGTGAGAATAAGTGATATTTGCTGGGCTGAGAGCACCTCCTTAAGTTGCCTTTGGTCACGCCAAATATATGAGAGTAGTTATGTTGGCTACTTGTCTGACTAAATCCACATGTTTCAGAGGGTTAAACATCATTCTTCATGCTGTTTGCTATTATTGTTTAAATTGCTAGCATTAAGTAACTATATCAGCCCATCAGCCCCATTTTTTTTTCCTTCTGGAAGTGGAGGTATAAGTATGATTTAATTTACTTTTCAGATTTTCTTATCATTCTGTATGTTTAAATTTACAGTTAAAAAAAAATCCATCATAAATTTTGGTATTCGATCTTTGAAATTGAGTGAACTGTGTCCTTAGAAATACTTGAGCCAATCGCTGACAGATTTCCATAGTTTTTATTGAAGAAAGATGGCAGGGGATAGTGAAATACTCATGAAAAATGTGAAAACAACAGGTACCACAATGGCTGGAACATTACACCTCTGGTCACAGTATTAAATAAATATTTATGAAATTATTGTTACAGCCAATCTGTTACTGAATGGTTGGGAATGTTATGCATTATGGACCATAACATTTTTATGGTAATGAACGAAAAACCTATACGTATATGGCTAACCATGTGTGGGGATTAGGATCAGTCATTATGAATTGACAAACCAAACTTGTCTGTAGTAGTTGCAACTTAAAATTTTCAATTCAACATGCCTGTGTTAGTTGCATGACAATAGAAACTGCTCATGAAGGAGAATATAATTCTTATAGGCAGCATGGGAATGCTTATTTTAAGTCATGTGATGATTGTGTGAAATTTACAGCAACCATCAGAGTTAATATTTTCTATTTAGCTAAATTAGGAAATATAATTTTGATCAAAGATATATGTAGGTTACATTTTTAGAAAGGATAAAAATAGGTTAAATTGGTTTATGTCAATTGTAAAATGACATAAAATTTGGCAGGACTTTCATCATGGTGTAACGAATGCCATCAATTATCTAGATGCCCAAGTACAACTTCATGGGCCTTACCTAGGGTTAAGAATACTTTAAATGGATAATTATTTGTTCTTGTTTATTTCGTTTGCTATGGCCATTGGTTATGAAGATTTTCATTATCTCATCTAACAGATGATGCTGAGTTTAATAGTTAGAGCAGAAGTCATACAAGCATCATATACCGTAACACTTACATAGAATGCTTAGATGAAAATATTTCCACTGAACATTTCTTTATACAGGAGCTACCATTATCTGCATAGTTCATTTGTACTTTTCTAGGGAGTAAATCTTTGCATTGTTGGATGAAGCAGTGCAATTGCTTAAAAGTGTATATCATTGAACCATAGTCAAATTCAAGGACATTATATACTTGGAAAACATCCACAATTTGCGAATAATGGCAGCATTTATGCCCAGCAAGTTAATCATTCTTGCATAGATCTAGCCAATAGCCAACCATTTGACAATTTATCCATCCATCACATAAAAATTACACACATTTAGGGCCTCATCATTTCATGGAATTCAATTCTAGCTCATTGGTAATCAATCTTAACACATACATTTCTTAGATGAGAATTGGAACACGCAATATCCCTAAAAAGTTCCTAGGATAATGTGTTTTAATCTGTTACAGTTTTCTAACTTTATGCTAATATCATAGGGTTTGTTGTGCTGTGATTTGACTGTAGATTTTTAGCTTTTTTGTTTTCCTTCTTCTCTAAGAAATACTCATTATTTTTCTTACTTATCTGTTTTTAGGAGTGATTTGCAAATTTTTCACTTTGTTTTTTCGTATTTTGCATAACAAGCTCTTAACTTTTTCAAAATTGGTTCTTAAGCCTTACTTTTACTAATTTTTGTATATATGCCCTGGATTTTGATGGTCATTAACAGCTGTTCCATCTCTGGCTAATGTCAGTAAGAGTTTTCTTGAGATAAGCAAACAAAGCTATTAGCACATGTTATAAGTGTTTTTCTTTTTTTTTTTTTTTGAAATGTTATATAAATAGCTAGAAAAAATTTGGACATGTGCTATATAAAAGGTTAAAGTTGGAGAAAATAATTTTTAAATTGTTTGAAGGGGCATTTTTGTCATCTTAAAAATTCTAACACCATTTCTCAAAAACGAAGTGGTTAATATTGTCAGGGGCCTATGTGCAAAAATTAATAAGCAATAAGATTTAATAAGCAGATTTGAAAATGTTAAAAGAGTTTGTTATGTAAAATGCTAAAAAACTTAGGGTCTCAATGTTTAAATATTTGCTTTGAGGAACTTTTGGGTGAAGTGTTGAACTATGGTTTCATGCAAACTTGGAATTTTTGATTCCAAAGAATTATATGTTGGTTGTTGGTTTTAACCTATAAACTATATGCTCAAAAGAGAGAGTATTTTCCTTTTTATATTTAATTGCGCAAGTCCTTGTAGGTGGAGACGGTGTGTGGTCAAGTGATCAGCACTAACTGAAAACTAAAATGAATAAAGCAGATCCCTCAAAATTGAATCTCCCAATACTCCTTGTTGAACTAGTTCTTTGTAATTTTTCAATTTCAGTACAAAAGGACTTATTCTCCCCATTGGATTTACTTATAAGTTAGATTCCAGGGGAATCTTTTTCCCCCCTTATTTGCAGACATTTTAATAATCATGGTTACTTAAAAATCCTGGCATGATTTGTGGCTTCTATACTTAAAATTAGGATCCTCTGAAGAGGATAATTAGTGGAAGCACAAGTGATTACAAACCTTTGATTGTCTCAAATATGAGGTTCGACAAAAGATCTAAGGGTTGAACCTTTTTGAATCTGGATGGCTGAGAATGGGATTCATTTGTCAGCCTTTCCTCATTCCTTTATTTAGTACTTTGGAATGTGATGGAATTGCATTCTCATGGTGATGCCTTTCCCATATGGTCTGTTTGGTGCATAGGAATGACTTAAAATCTAAATCCTATGGTTTCAGTACTACACGGATAGAATGGAATGCAAGTAATGCTTGATGTTCTGGAATGTGATTCATTTAGAATGAATGAGCATCACAAAGGTTTACATAGTGGTTATAAAGTTGATCATATTAGAATCCTAGCCATCAGTTAGTTCCTAGAAAGTATTTATATGAATGACATTGGGGATTATAAAATTAGAATCCCAGCCATCAGTTAGTTCTGAGCTAGGAAGGATTCCCATGAATGTCATTTTTTACGAGAATGCTATTCCAATGCATTTCAATGCTCCAAATAGAACATTGAGAAAAATAGTTGGCAGAAGAATCATATTCCCAATTACCCCCATTAATTCCTTTCCTCTAAATGGCTCCTGACTCCTTTCTAGATTTGTATTCCTATTCTATGGAATATTTGTATGGTCAATATTTAAAACTTGATGTGGCCATAGGTATCACATTCCATGTTACCAAATATGCACCCAGTCCATTTTCATGGAATCACAACAAGGGCCCTTTGTTGCAGTGCCTAGCATTGAAATACGTCATGGCTGGTCAAACAACCATTATCTAGGCATAAGCTGCATAAACAAGTTCTAAGAAGAAAGTTTCAGGACCAAGTGTGTTATTAGGCAATGTCAAGCCTATTCAAGATGAGCAGTTGAACAGTTATACTCGCTTCTTTCATGGGTGCAACCTCATGTATGGTTCTTCAACCATATGTAATTCAAACTCCTGAAACTTGGATTGGTTGGGCATTATTTGTCAACCTGCAGGTTGGGTTAGTCTAGGCCTCAGTCTGATGACAAATCATCCAAAACCTGACCTAAAATCTCTTGAGCAAAACCAAATAAGTAACCTGTGTTAAATCTGACTGCTCTAACCCAACTTATATCCAAGTTATTCTTGCTTTGGGCATTATGTTCTTTACAATGATCTATGTCCTGATCAATGCTCACCATTTCGTTGAAAGGGAAAATTTCGCTAAGCTGAAAAGGAGAAAATTTCGCTAATGTTGGAGAAAATTTCACTAATTTCGCCGAATTATTTCGCTAAAATGTAAAAAAATTAAGAAAATCTAGAAAAATTGGAAAACTTTCTAGAAAACTTCATAATAAATCATAATAAATCTGAATTCATATTTAGAATAAAAAAATCACTTTAAATGTCAATATATATGACATAAAGGAAACATACCAATGATGCAGAGACAGATAAAGTAAATGTCCACAGTGGAATACTATTAAATGGAAGATCTAGGTCATAGAAAGTTGTTAAACATATGCATATAGTATGAAAAATGTTATTACCATACCTCACCACCAAAAAAAACTCGTGCATGCTTGTTAATATCATCATTGTCATGATCATCTTGCATTGCTTCTGGCCAATGACTATAGAAACCAACCGGGTGTAAGTTGTACCATGTAGGGAGTGAAGATGAAGATGCTTCGGTTCCACTATTCGGATTTTTTGGTATCTGACCATAAGACTGTTGAGGATAATATTCAGAATCTCCGACATAAGATTGTTGAGATTCTTGTGAATAATATTCAGAATCTCCGACATAAGATTGTTGAGATTCTTGTGAATAATCCCCAACATGATAGCCATAAGGTATAAATCCACAACTAGACCCCTGTTCACTACTATACATACCAATAGAGGTCGCGGTCATACTATCCACCAAATTATCTTCTTCTGTAAAGGTCACTTTCTTTCTACTTCCGTACCTTCTCACATAAGATTTCACAGGCGGTCATGCACCGTGATCATCACCTTATGTAGTATGTTGGAAATCAGCTTCTCCAGTGAATGGGTTAAGAGGCCTTTGGCTGCTTGAAGTATCACTCATACCACTACCATCACTACAAACATTACCAACACCACTGTCATCATCATTACCACTACCTCCACTCTTTGTTTTTGAAGAAGATTCTGTGCTTGATAACAATCTAAATTGAGTTGGATTTGAAGGATCTTATAATTGAGAAGTGCTTTTAGACCTTGTCAATGGATCAAAGTCTTGTACTAGAGTTCTCTCCTCCTCCACTACTCTTCAAACATTAGCTTCTTGTTTATGAGCTAAATTAGCAATACTAGGTTCTGACCCTCCATCTTTAGTATCTAAATCATTAGACCGCAGTCACTCATACAATGGGTCTTCTCTTTCATCGTCTTGCTTTAGAGGAGCATAATGCCCTATCATCATCAAATCTAATGGGTCTTCATGAGAGCACTCTTCAGATCGAATCAATCTCTCTCGAAGCCTCATATTGTAATGGCAGAACACCAAATCTTGCAACCTCTGGTAACCCAAACTGTTTCTTCTACACGTGTGGATTAAAGAGACCATACTCCAATTACGCTCACATAGAGATAAAGATACTGTTTGACTCAATATTCTACATGCCAATAGTCTCAAATTTGGGGTCTCCGTCCTATAACAATTCCACAATTCACCTATGAAAGGAAATTAAGGTTTGTTAATTTTTTAAAATAAAAAGTAAACAATATCTTATTATTTTAATATCCTCTACTTACATGACATTGCTTTACTTCTTGACTGGATTACCACATTCTTCCCAAATAATCCCTTCGCATCTTGGAAGTACATCAATTGTAGCATTGAAGAAAGTAAATATTGTAAATATGCAATTCTTAATAAACAATCTTTATAAATGATACAAGTGTATTAGGTCTTTGTATACAGTTACCTCACCAATAAGATCCCCAACATTGGGATTGTTAGGAAAAAGTTTTTCAAACACCTTAAAAATGGAGGTGTCAAGTTGGGCATCTTGACCAAGATGCCGCTCATAATGATATTTGGGGTTTAAATAATAAGCTACACAAATTAGAAACTATTTTAGTTAATGTAAACAAAAAGAATCTTCTTATTTTCTATGAAACTAGAACTTATTAAAGCATATACTCATTAGCAGCATGTAGGGGATGACTTAACATGCCCTTCCAATGAGTCTCTATAATATGCAGAACCTAATCTACTCCCTTAGGATTGTTTTCTTAGATAGCTCGTATCATAAAATGAATAGATTCATACATAGAACCCATAGATGGATATGTCTCAGTGTCTACAATCCTTAAAACTCTATAGATGGGTTCTAGTATTCCCAACACCCAGCGCACACGATCCCAAAATACAACCGTCATGATAATATCTTGTATTTTCTTCCTCTTCTCCACCCTTATGTATTTTGAATTCTGTCACTCATCGGAATTGAAAGCCGTGGTGAGAGCTTGATGAGCCTTTTACAAGCTATCCAATGCAATGTAATTTGTAGCAAATCTTGTTTTACCAGGATGAACAATTTCTTTATCATTACCAGATGTTCTATGAAACATAAAAAGAACCCAACTATGGTTGTATAGAAACTTGGTCACTGCGAGCGCTCTTTGAATTGTTTTTTGCACTGCAGGACGATGACCAATATCTTCTAACATCACATCTATACAGTGTGCGGAACAGGGTGTGCAATAGAGAGAATATCTTTCTTCCAGTGTTTTGCCTGCCCTTTTGTAAACAGATCCGTTGTCAGTAACAATTTGAACCACATGATCCACACCAACCCATTCAATCATTTTTTCTAACTCCCCCTCAATGTAGCTGACATTCTTGACCTAAGTCGATGCATCTACCGACTTTATAAATACTGATACACCTCTGCAATACACCATAAAATTAATTATGGAATACACCATACTGATACACTTTTGCAATACACCATACTAATACACCGATTTTACATTCTCTCCCTCCCTTTGGGCGACAACTATAAAGCTTTAAATGAAACTGAATTTGCTGCATGAGCTGGAATTGCATTATAGGAGAAAAACTTGGATGAAAATTTTCCAAGCTGGGCAACACTGTCCCTTCCCTTATTAAATATCTGCTTAATTTTCTTTTGTACTCCACCCGCTTGCCCATATAATCTAGGCTTAGTCACCTTCATACTCTTGCTACACCCAAAATAACCTATGATCCCTCAACCCCACTACCACCACCAGCTTCCCTAACAGACCCATGGAATGTTGGCCCGTTCCTCTCGAGTCTAATCATTTGCTCCCTTTTCCATTGCTCTATTCTAGAGATATGTATAACTCTTCTTAAATCAGCCTCATCCCCTTCCTCACCACTTTCCTCATCATTAACATCCACGGTTGTAGGAAATCCATATGATCTCGCTGAAAGATTTTGCTCCTGCTGCTTTCTTGAGTCTTAAAAGTTCACTCCTTGAGATAAAACTCTCCTCATCAATTTTCTGATATCTGCGGATACCGTAGGGCAATTTCTATCATTCTTGTACCCTCCAGCTAAATGCTCCTTCAATCTTGTAACATTCTCAGATTTCATTTACTGACGATAATAATTACATTCTGCTTCATTCGAATACCCTTCAACTGGCTTCCTATGCTCCCAAGCAATATCTTGTGGCTTAGTTTTACTGTTTTTTCCAGTAATTGAGTCTGACATATTGAACCTGTAAATAAAAAAGTTATTTAAATGGAATACCCAATCTACAACTTATTTCAATTTACATAATAAAAATTTTAAGAAATAAAACAATAATAAAGCATAAGAAATACAAATAATTTGCATAAAATATGCATTTTTCCTCAAAAAATTATAAAAAATAAAAAATAAAAAATAATTCCAGAATCCATCTCATACAGGTTTTTGTTTGCATTTGAACCTGGTTTGAATGGAATCAGATTGCAATCGAACTCCAAAATGGGGAAAATTTCCCCAAAAAAGCTATTGCCAACGAATAGTGCCTCCCACAATTACCGAATCGAAAAATTTTGCCTCTGAATCAGGTTCGAATCCAATGCATTGTTGATTTCAAACAACGATTTGAAGTCGATTTGAAAGTTTCAAATTGCAAAAACATGGACGCAGAACGCTGTCAGGCCCCCAATCGAAAACTGCTCTTCTTCCCTTTGATTTCAGGCACCCAAATCTTGCTAGATGTCTTCGAAAATGGATTTTGAAACATCCATTATTGATTTTATAGAGGGAAAAATGATTTCAGATGGGGGAAAATGAGATTGGGCATCGACAATGTGACTGTGGACTTCAGATCCAAGATGCAAATGGGCTTTTTTGTTTTCGAACTCATTGAGATGGGTATCGAAATTGGTTTTGGGGAAGACTTGGGTAGGCTTCGGACATTCACAGAGGGAGAAAAGGGGTGCATTTGATTTTTAGGGTTTTCTTTCGTTTTCGACATAGATTTAGTGGCATAATACTATGAAGAATTCAAACTGGATGCTCCCTAAATTGTTGATGGGTGAAAAACAGATCTTATTGAAATGATATTCTTTGCTCTTCTTTGTCAGCTCGATTTTCTTACGTGATTTTAGAAGTTGCAACCATCCCCAATGAGCAAACAGTAGTTCCTCTTGATCAGTTGTCGTCATGTCAAATAGCTGCTTCAATGGATCATTCATTTAGGCCCATGCTGGCTTTTTACAACAGCTTTTTACATCAATCAGAATGCACCCCAACATGAACTAGCCCCCCCTAAACTCGATTTGACCCGACTATATATATTGTGTTTGGCATGTATTCCTGTGCCTGGCCTTGGTTTCCATTGGGTTTTAAGCAACCCAATTTGGAGATGGGTTGGGTATGACCGTATGAGTTGACTGTCAAGTTGATCTGAGCTAGAGTTGCATGCCTTACTTTTGGTGTAGGGTATATGGAATGCCAATTTGTGGAAGAAATGCGTACAAGTTTGTAGGTTCATCACCACATTGGATAATGAGAAATTATTATCAGGTTGTTCAATCAGTATTGAGTTTTTATAAAATCTTAAGTACTAGAGGTCCATGGCCACAAATATTTTTCATGATTCACATCAACCATTTTGGCTGCCATTGTGAGTACATAAATAGTTCTATTTCTACGCACTATTAAGTAATAGAAAACACTGTTCAAACTAGTATTTTCATTTGTAAGTCATTTGTGTAAAAACATTGAATTTTTATGGAACACAAATCTTAAAGGAGCTGATTTATCCTCGGATGCAAAATTATAAACATGCTTAAGAAAAATCGGGTTGAGGGCATGCTATGGTATTCTCTGATGAAGACGATCCAGAGCACAAGACTTTAGGATTACTTCTGACAATTGACCTAACAACTTTGTGGGATGTTACCTTACCTAGTTATTTTGGAGGATGTTCTCTATTATTTCTTACAACAATGGTTTCCTTGAGTTAATTCACTATTAAAATCTTTTTCCTGAAATTTCCGTGTTTTTTTCCTCTGGCAGATATCCTATATGATTCATGGTCCCCAGCCATGACTGTAAGCTCCATCTGTATCAGCATTCTCTCCATGCTGTCAAGCTCAACTGTCAAGGTTCTTAGCTGATGATCATTTTCTTCTTAATAGCTCCTTTTCCAGTCTCTCTTCTCTGAAAATAATATGGGGGGTGTTTATGCAGATCTTACTTTCTTGCTACAAGACATGCAGAGACTTATCCACATGCTGAGAATTCATATATAACATCTCAAGATGATACTCTCCATCTTTAACCATGTGCCCAACTTAGCATTCCACCTGCATCCTTTGTGTAAAAGTCGGGTGACCTGTACAATCAAATACTAAACTAAAAAGGGAAGAAAATATGGCAGGCAGGCTGACAGTCTGATTGAGAGAGTATATGACAGCTCACCAGTGTGGATTATGACTTGTGCGTGGTGACTTGCATGGTTGATATTTAATTTTACATTTTCCCCCTTCATTAGGGTTACGGGTTCCATTTTCCTGAGGATGGTGATATGCACCCTTTGATGTCTCAATAGCTTACCTGACATCTTAGAGCAATGGATTTCTGCAGTGCATGCAATCATATTGCTCTAATAAGGTGTAGCTTTCATGAAGTATGGTCTCTTATTTTTACGTTTTTTTTTTTTCCCCCCAAAATCCATATGCAGCAACGCCCTGCAGACAATGATCGCTACGTGAAGAACTGTAGGAATGGTAGGTCACCAAAGGAAACCAGATGGTGGTTTCATGATGACAAAGTGTAGCGAACATGATGCATCTACAGAGCAGATATGGTGGTAGCATTTCGATGCCTTTATGTGGTGTTTGGTGTCAAACCAACTGTTCATAAGGTGCTGCTGTAAATCTGCATGACTGGTATTTGTAAAGGAAAATTTTCTGTTTTTATGCTATATTTGAAGATCCGCTGACTGTGGTACTTCGTGGATACTATTGTTTCAAACCAATCGAACCTACTTGGACTCAACTTCACTAATTGTGCAGCCTATCCGCTGCAGCAACTTACACTGGCTGTTGTGTTCTCTTCGCACAGCATCTCATGTATGCATAAAAATGTTCCATGGGTTGTAGTTCGTTATTTGCACATTCTGTAGATTAGGTTGCCCAATTCAACGTGCTTTTAATCAGGTCATGTTGTTGATACTTGATACAATGCTTATTTATGCTAATCTGGTTCTTGGAGCAGTTAATTTGCTCAGCAGTAATTTATTCTACATTGACTAGCTGATGCGTATGCATTTTGTTAATCAGCCTGTCTAAAGCTACTAATCCCAATATGATTCACACAGCTCATCATGGATGTCCAGCGGATGTTTGGTTCGGAAGGCTGGACGTGGGGGTTGTCCCCGAGCATTGTAGTTTGTGCTGTTTGCAAAGCATTCACAGGTTAAAATGCCTATCATTTATTCGTCTTGCAGCCTACAAGCGATAGAGATATTTTGAATGGCACTGAGGGAGCTACCTAATTTGAGATGTTCACTGAGATTTCTTTGCTGTCCAAGGTAGTCTTTACTTTGCCATTCCTGACAATCCAGAAAGCGTTGTGGTGCATATTGTAGCGGGGGTCATGAGTGCTGTTTGCATGTTTTGTACAAATACGGGTGTAATTTAGGTTAAGCTCAATGGAAAACCCAACAACCGAACCATTTAGGTGGCTGAGGAGGGGTTGGTTGCTACTCAAGGATTGAGTCGAATCCTTCTGTGAGCCTCTGTGACCAGATTTGTTGAAATTAAGTTTTTGTATCAAGAGCCTGTTAACTGACTTTCAGGTTAATGTGCTGGATTAAATCACTGATAGGGAGGGGGAAAGTGGGAAGAGGGCTGTAGTGGGGATCACTGGAAAAGGCAACCGAGACGCCTGTAGGGTGTTGGTTGAAGGGATGGGATTCTGGCTTTGAACAGACGGCTCTGTCTAGCGTGTATGTGGTATAGGCGAGCCATATTTCTTTAAAAGGTGGATTTAGTTTTACCAATATAAATTTATTTTAGCTGCTCTGGCTACTTCTTAACGATTGTCGGTGTCGGAAGCTGTTGCAGCCGCCTCTGTTTAGTGAATAACAGTCTCAGCTTTAGGACAATTCACGTAATGATGTTGTCAGTGCCTTAACGGATCTAATGTATACATTATGGATTACATAACCTAGATAATCTAATCTGAAAGAATACGTTTATCCAAACAGCCCTTCAAAGACAAAACTGGCTGTTTGGGTTGATTTGAGATTATTGCCAAAAGGAAATAGATTATTAGGAAGAAGAAGAAGAACAGTTAAGCAACTTAATCGAGGTCTAGGATGTCAAGCTCTCAGGCAATCATGTCCCACTCAAAGGCTTGATTATTAACTATAATTGTTACAATTCTTGAGAACAAGGCTTTAGGTTATGATTCAATGACATTACGCCACTTATTCAGCCATATTCAAAAAAAAATTAAAAAATTAAAAAAAAAATCCTATAGTCTGAGAAACATTCAAAAATAAATATTATCCATTACATATTTTGGTTTGCTTATGGCACCTGTAGGGATATGATAAAATATTCATGTCACTCAAGATTATCTTCCTTTAGATAAATGATTCTACAAAATTCTAAGCCATTTGAAGGTTAGATAGGCCATTTGAACTGATTTTAAATATTTTGTATATGCAAGAAAAAACTATCTTTTTTTTTTTGTTTGTGCACTTTATGGTTGACATTACCTCTAAAATGCTAGAAACATTTCCCACCCATTTTTAAGAAAATATTTTTATTTTTCTCTATCCTAATACCTAAAGAAATTTGAAGAATGAAATAAGTTATCTTTCAAAAATGACCAATGCGTGTTAAGATGGAGCTACGTCCTGGAAATGTCTTTGGTAGACTAAAACAATAAAACATGCTAATACCAAGCCATGGTAAGTGCAGTATTTAGTTATGCAAGCCAACCTTATGAAACTGAACCAGCTGTAGAACTAGTTGGCTGACCGCTAACGTTAATGCTTCAAACCAGTTTGAAGCAATTTGATGGCTTCATAACGAGAGCTTTTTTATTAGATAATTAACTTGTAAAATATAGTTAACAGTGCCATTTGAACCTCACCTCAGAGTGTAAACAGCAGCCATTCTTTCTAATATTCTGTTAGAAGCTAGAGCCCTATGCAATGGATCTTTATAATATGTTCAATATTGAGAATGGTGATGTTGCTGTGATTGATTTAGCACAGCAAATTTACATAGATCCACGCTGCATATCTTCAAAATCTCATTACCAGCAGCAAAAAATTGGGCATCAGATCAGTCCTTCATAGTGAGGAGGATAGTTCCCCGTTGCGGCTCCAATCAACTTGGGCGACGTGGCACCAGTCAAAGTAGCAAGAATTCCCAGTTGGAATGTAACCATCCAGATGTAGGTTTGACAGGGACGGAGCTGTACAAGAGTCCAGGTAGGGCATCCTTCTCCGTATCCTAACTGCGCAGTCCTGCCAAGTCGGAGCCCCAGTCTAACCAAGGCACATGAATGCAAACACAGTTTGGTGAGACAGTGCGGCTTTAGTGTAACACCTCAATCTTAGCATAACCTGAAGTATCGTCCACTTACGCCCACCAAGTTCAAACTGGTTTTATTTTTTTCGGCCAACTTTCTGGCCCAAAAAAAGTGCAGAGAGACTGACTTGTTGAGGTTCATACTTAA